>CASHTH010000454.1:0-117720 GCA_030341885.1 Geodia barretti
GTGGCAGAGGTGACACTCTCAGGTAATGCGTAGACTAGCAGCTGCAGCGATAACCAGTTGTTCAGTCCCATATTTCAAGGTGTGTCGTTTTTCTCTCCCTCAATTCTGTGAAAAAGATAGGACGCCGTTGTATAAAAGTTTGTCCCGTCCCGGGGGTTTGTAGTGCACTACACACTGTGTTGTGCTTGATGTGGTGCGTGCTATTCTGATGATTGCAGGAGTCTGGAATCTGACCTTGAGGAGGGAGAGAGGACTGGAGATGGAGGAGGCACAGGGGATGCTGTGAGGAGAAGAGTGGTGGACAGTTGACGTGAACTCCCCTCGCTCCCCCTCATGGTTTCTATCACGCCATGTGTGAAATGTTCAAATCCGCACAATATCACCGTTTCTATAATTATTTGTAAGCGCTAACACACATGCACATTATTGACTCAAAAATCGACTCAAAACACTTCATTTCTCAATATTGCCAAAACAGTGTGTACACAATAGTGGTGCTCATGTTTTCACAGAGGCAAAAATACGACAAAAATGACAAAACGTGACACCAGAAATGACTCCTATATAACAAGGGGAGAGTGGACTGCTATTCATCGTCATAGTCTTCCTCCTCTTCCTCTTCGTTGGCTGGCCTGGCCCCGGGTAAATGTCGATGAAGACCTGCAGTCATGGCCGGGAGGTCAACGTTGGCAGGGGTCGCAGAGTCCGAGGAGGGTGTGAGGGAGGGAAGGTGGGAGGAGGAGGGGAGAGAGAGGAGGGACGGTGGTGCTGCAGTCGGAGGGTGGGGTGTCGAAGAGGTGGAGGCTTGAGCTTGCTGTCTGCTGTTTTGACCCACCGATGGCGATGCACTGTGTACACATGAAATCTTATGAATGGCTGCGTTACGATAAAGTGGACTTCAAACTGGAATATATACATACAGCATTGAACACGGTCTCAGGAGAGTTAAAACAGGCAGTCTCAGTGGAGCAGGTAGTCTTAATTTAAGTAGGGGTTACATAGCCTCCTAAAACACAATAGCTGTTGTTGATACCTGGCAACGGAGCTGCTCCGAGAGGAGGAAGAGGCCTTGTTGAAGTAATCACTGAACATTCCGCGACTGGCCACGTGTGCAGCGGACGTGCCCTCCTCACTGCTGCCAGAGGCTTCGTCTGCATCGGTCACTGCTGCCTTCGCTGTCGTCGCCTTCTGCTTCCTCCTCCCTCTGCCAGCTCCCGATGCTGACGATGAGCCGGGCAGGGGACTCCCCTTTCGCTTTCTGAAACAAACAGTACATATATAGAAATTCCAGACAATTTCAGCGGTGTCCTTTGAGAGAGGTTCTAGTATACCACCTCGCTGTGAGCGCCACAGGTTCAAGTTACCTTCCCCTCTTGGGGCCAGTGGCCTCCTCGCTGTCTTCCTGAGCCGTCACGTCGGAAATCTTGGCCGTAAGCTCTCGCAGAAAGTCCCACTGCTTCTCCTGCTCTATACAGTGTTTACTGCCATGAGCACAAAGGGAGGGAGGGAGTTTACATAACATAGAATCCACACGTTTGTGTCCCAATTTCTGTGACTCACAGGTGTCCAACAGTGAGTGTTTTGGCGTTTCTGGTGGCGGCATAATCGGCTCCTCTAGTGAGAAGAGCCTGCAAGAATATCTCGACAGCTCGAGCTGACGTACAGACAGTGAAGACGGGGTTTAGCGCTTTATAATTCCCGCGCTCCGCATCTGCGGCCATTCACTTTTTCCACCGACTTTCGAAGGAAGAAGAATTCGCCATGTCTGGTCGCGGCAAAGGAGGCAAAGGACTCGGAAAGGGAGGCGCCAAGCGTCACAGGAAGATTCTGCGAGACAACATCCAGGGCATCACCAAGCCAGCCATCCGCCGTCTCGCCCGCCGAGGCGGAGTCAAGCGTATCTCTGGCCTCATCTACGAGGAGACCCGCGGCGTCCTCAAGTCCTTCCTGGAGAACGTGATCCGTGACGCAGTCACCTACACCGAGCACGCCAAGAGAAAGACCGTCACTGCCATGGACGTCGTCTACGCCCTCAAGAGGCAGGGACGCACCCTCTACGGATTCGGCGGCTGAACTCTCCACCTTTTTCTTTTATTTTTCTCTCAAACGGCTCTTCTCAGAGCCACCACAACTACAAATGATACATCTCTTTACTACCTCTTTTTTTTTTTGCATTGTCTGTGTATGAAATGATTTTTCCTGCAAACAACAAATCAATGATGGCAAAGTTCTTTAGCTGCATGGGAGCAGAACTGCCCTTTACTCTCCTACTTTATGAGGATGACGGAATGAGCAAAGAGGGTGTAAAGGAGCTCAACCTGTAAAAAAACAACAGTGTGAATACTGACACTTGAGGTGTGTGTAAACAAATTACTCCTTGAGTGACAGCTCCACTGCCGACAAGTTCCTCAATCTTGACATACTCTGGATAGCTGGCTATCAACCTGTCCACCAACTCCACATCCTGCAACAGAGCCATGCAAGCTATAGTTTCCCTACTGATTTTGCCAGCTTACACTAATGGTGAGAGGGATTGCCTGTGGATCCTTCTCCTGGTAGACCCTGGTGTTCTGCTGGTTGTAGTAGAGCATGTGCCCATCACTGTCGGTTACCAACCTACAATGACATGAAGACTGCACCACTACTAGCTGATGCAGAGACGATGCCTATAGACCTGATGGCATTGTAGCGAGTCATCTTCACTTCGGTCTCAGCTGTGAGCTCCACTGAAGGTCTCAAGACGTCCTTATATCCACACTCATCTCCCCACTTTGTGCCTTTCTCCTCCACTGAACATTTTGTCTCTGCTACTCTTGAGACAGGGCATTAATTAGAAGTAATATCACAGGAGGCCCAGGGGTACGATATACTGACCCGGAGTAAGGCATGGAGGCAGAGAGCTGTGAATATTTTCAATGGCCACTTGGTCCATGATCTTGTCTACCAAGCTGACAGCGTGGTCCTGGACCAGTCTCTCAAGGTAGTGCTCAATCTTTGCCATAAACTCCTGCCTCCTTGGATCATTCTGCAAGACAATTGGTTACTAATCGCAGGGAGACACTCCTCATAACAATCGGCTAACTCTATCTAATGTTTGGGTCCCAGTATAGTTGAGACACTCCAAAGGTAGTCCTCGACGAAAGGAAATATCCTCTCTCAGTGCCTTGTCCACAGCAGCAGACATCAGCTGCACACGTTGTCACACAATGATCACTTGGATGAATTTTAGCTGCATGTTCGGAACGGCTAGTTTTCCTCACCTTAGCCATCATGTCTCCCCACGTATACTTCTGGTAGGTGGAAAGTGTAATGTGGAGTGAATGAACTTCTGGCAGTGACTCTGCCTGCAAAAAGAGGACCACATAGGGGCAAAATTTCTTGGGAGAACAATTGATTGCCCTTGTGTGAAAATGCCCAACATCCACATATCAGACTTTATGGTGCACACTTTGCTGACCGTACGCTAATTAGACAGGGGTCACCTGGTGAAAGGTTCCCCGGGGGAAGTAGAGGAGGTCCCCAGGCTCTAGAACCACGTCCAGAATTGGTTCTCCTAGTTCCTCCTCACTCAGGTTGGCTGGAGGAGATACACATATCCAGCGTCACATCACATGCAGAGAAACCCTCTGAAAAATTAGCTTACGGCTTGAAAATCTCGGCAACACCTCGCTGCTCTCCCTGTACGTACTCATCCACTCAATAAAAGATACTGGATTTACAATGCTTGCCTTGGGCTGTAGAGTTTCCATCGCTTCTTCCCCTCCAACTGCATCACAAATGCCTCTATGTCATCTGAATGTGGTGCAAAACCCTGTGCCCCAGCTGGAGTCAGGTAGCTATAATATAATTAGACAAAACTCAATCATGAGGACTTAAGGTATATAGTGAAACTCACACATTGGCACCCACAAAAGACTGGAAATACTCTTGCAGTGTGGATGTGAGCTGCCACATACCATAGTCAAAGGTTTGAGGGTTGAGTAATCGAATCGAACACCCCTCCTGGTCACCAAGTGGAATAACAGAGCAGCTTATTGTGCTATGTCCCACGGTGTCGACAGATTACCTGGAAATAGTCCCACACGACCTGCGGCACTGCCTGCCCCTCTGGGTTGTGGGTAAACCTCTCTCCATTCTCATAGCTGGCAATGTCTATGTTCACCGAGTACTCCAAATATTGCTGAAATTCCAAATTTACAAATTTAGGCAAAATCAAGTGGGGCAATAAAAGTATTTTGAGCTTACGTGTCTGAGAATAGCATCCAGTTCAATCATACTGAACCATCCCCTGTTGTAGCGAGGCTTGTGTCTGCTGAGAAACAAAGGACGTTGCTCCCAAATCTCCCTGGAGAGAGAGAGAGAGAGAGAGAGAGAGATAGATAAGGCAGTGAAACATACTCTTGACACTTACTTGAAAAATCTGTCGACCGGGAAAGGATTGATGAGAAGTCTGAACAGCTCTCTGCCAGCCTCCCGACTGTCTTGGTGGTCAATGTTTTGAAACTGGTGGGAGAATTGGACCCCCATGTCTTCCCCGTCCACGCTCTCTACATCAAGATGGTGAGGAGAGAGCTGAGGTGCCTCGACCGAGTCTTCATCACTACTCCCATCCTCTACTGCTGCTGCAGTCTTGCCTGCCACCTTCCCAGATAGCACCGGGGAATCCCCCACTGTTGTTTTTTTAATGGTCTTCCTTCTTTTTGCCATCTTTTCCAAGATTGCCCTCTTTTTTCTCGCCACCTTCTTTGTTTTTACTGCCAGTCTACTCTCTTCCATTGCTCCCGCACTCTCCACATCCTACACACAACACATCAAATTATCAATAATAGTACATCTCCACCCAATCAGTTTACAGACCATTTGACTAGCTGTCTTTCTTCTCTTCTTCGACAGGTCCTTCAGCTTGTTCTTCCTCTTTCTCTTCCTGTCCCCTCCCACCTCCCCCCTGTTCCCCACTCTCTCCCTCACCGCTTCACTCTCACAATCATCACCACTTCCACCCACACCCAGACTTACATCAGAGATACCAGATACACCCTGTTCCTGGTTAGAGGATAAGCATGCATCCATTGCAGGGATTTCTCACTTCTTCAAGTTGCAACTGTCTCTGCTGCTTGTACACGCAGAACGCCGACGCTTTCTTCTTTGCAGACATGTCTCAACCCCCTCCACGTGGGTGGTAGGGTTTCCAATTAGAGCGCAGCAGTATCCATGGTAACGTTACGAGACAAGCGCGTAGTAGAGAAGAAAGCTAGAAGGGAGCTGCTGAGTAGCAAGAAGGGGCGTTTACAGTGCGGAAAGAAATGAGTGCAGCGACCAGCAGCATAAGGGAGGCCATGACCATCCCAAAGGCTCTCTCGCTTATCAACAGCAAACACTCGGTGAGCCTTATTTGTGCAGCTCATTGAGGTAACGGGAAGTTCGGCTGATCCTTGGACTTCTCTGTATACATGTGCAGTCGGAGATGGTGGAGCGACACGTGAGGGCTCTGAACAGAATCGCCAGCAGCTTCAAGAGAGGAGTTGTATCCTTTCTACAGTACACACTTCGCACACTTGCAGACACCAGCAATGATCCCTGTGGAAAAGGATATTCCTTGACCTTCCTCTCTCTTGTCAGCCACTGAAAGATCTGCCACAGCTGTGCCAACTGCTGCGAGTGGCTGCTGAAAAGATGAAGACACATATTCTGTACGAAGAGCCGATATGCAAGATTGTGGCCACCTGCAGGTACTGATATACCAGCATTAGATATAATCCCAGGCTAGTTAGTAGCTATAAACAAAAAGGGCTTGTTAGTGAAAATTTCGTTAAGTGGCTGCATTACTTTCTTGTTCCTTGTTGCTCAATTTTCTACCTTTTAGTTTGCCATTTCTAAAAGAGAGGTCTTCAGACGAGAACACCTATGCTCCGTGTATCATTGAGACTCTCTCACTGCTGGGGAGCCTGATGATAGGACTGGAGAGCGAGGCCCTTCGTCAGCACGTTGCTCAGACTGTGGCCGACTTTTACCTTGCCGAATCTAATGAGGCCAAAGCTGAGGGTATAATATTTTGATACGTTTATGATGGTCAGAACATCTTAGGGAATTCTTTTCATGTGTGTCTTCGGATTTGCATGGAGCCCACGTGTGATGAGTATAAGCCTGGCTCGATCATCTTGAGTCAAGTAGTGTGTGAAAACTGCGGGTCTTAAAAAGATGTTGGTATGAAGAAAAATAAAGAAATCAAAAAGTGGGCCAGTCGGGAATCGAACCCGGGACCTCTCGCACCCTAAGCGAGAATCATGCCTCTAGACCAACTGGCCATCTGGTGATTTTCTGCTTTCTACATGCACAGGTCTTCAGGCTACTGCGGTGACTTACAATGCAGCTCTACTCGAGCAGAGTGGTGTTGTGCATTACCTTGCTGAAGTGAGTGAAAAACACATACAATATCATGAATTCTTGAATACATTATTGCTTGCACGGAAATGTTTCTTGCCAGATATCGCATCTATTTCTTTATTTGAATTTTCGACAGGCACTGAAGCTCACTCAAGATCCATACACAAAACTGACAATTCTAAGAGCACTACAGACTCTCTCTGTGTCAGGTAGATATGTACCTGTCTTACTTATTTCTGTAAAAATTTCAGTAAAAAAGCAAAAAAATGGGCCAGTCCGGGAATCGAACCCGGGACCTCTCGCACCCTAAGCGAGAATCATGCCTCTAGACCAACTGGCCACACTTGCTTCCTTGCCAACAATTTCTTCACCTGTTTTCACACCTGCATTGTATGCACGCACACTGCTAGGCACCAACTGTAATCACATACTGGCAGCCAAGGCCTGCGGTGCCATCTGCTCAACCATCTCTGACACCTCCACCGAGTTAGTCTCATTGCCTGTGGCGTATGCACCCATCGCAATTGTCATTCTTCGCAGGATAGCTCTGGTGGGTTTAGAGGTTCTGTGGAACATTCTAGAACATGGCCCTCAGCTACAGGTATAATTATACAAAAGTGAAGGAAACAGTATTTCTCAACCTGTGTTTTGCAATGCTCAGGTTGCTGAGCAGATGACCTCATTGGGAAGCGTTTGGTACGGTCAACTACTACACTAGTGTATGACGCTACCTTACTTTCTGTGCAGTCCTCTACACGACGCAGTGAGGAGACAAGTAGCCTCCAGTTCTCACACCGACTCCAAACAACTGAGAAACGACCTCCTCGCTCTCGTCTCCCTCGTTGCCAAGATCTCTCCTGACGCCCCGTTCATTGTGAGCCCCACTCCCAATCTCTTACCATAATAATATGCTGTAATCCCAACCCTTGCCCTCTGACCTCCCATCGTCCCTTCTTTTGCACCGCAGGAGACTGGTTTTCTACACACTCTCTGCTCATATTTCCTCTCCTTTGAAGGTAGTATATACAGAAGGTCCTGAAGTAGTTACTGTCACTCATACCCATAATAGCCAGGGGTTGTCAGATAGCAAAATTTCATTATGTGCTGCAAAATTATATTGTGCATTGGTATTACGTCTGCAGTGAATTTGCAGTGCTGATTAACCACTCTTGCTGTATTATATACGCAGTTGCTAGTGTGTCCTCTCGCCATGAGCTGGGTCCCAGTCGTGGAGGAAGTACCGGAGGAGAGAGAGCGGGGAAGGCGGCAAAAGTCGATGAGGAGGATTTTGAGTTGGTCAAGACTCTAATGGTCACTCTGACCAGCCTCAGCTGTGATCAGGGCACCATCAAGGTGAGCCGATAGCATTCCTCATTTGTGGACACACTAGTCAGTGAATTCTCTGTGTTAGGTACTGTGTGAGCAGAAGGTGATGCGAGGTCTGCTGTCATTTGTTGTGAGGAACGATCACAGCCCCTCTAATTATAGCTCAGCACACTTTGAGGAGCTCCAGCTACTGGTAAAGAGCAACACCACCCCTGACCCAGCAGTGTTTTAATGTGTGTGTGTGTGTGTGTGTGTGTTGTGCAGGCATTGTCATGTCTGTGTACCCTGGGACCGCTGTGTCTGGAGCAGTACATGGTGTGTCAGGGGAACACTCGTCTCCTTCTCATCCTAGAGTGGTGCCACAGCTCCCCCAGTGAGCCATATGCTCCACACACACAGCATTATACACATACAAGCTATAAGGTGGGGAAAAAGTCGGAATCCAAAGAATATGCATTGCAGTAAAATTGCTTCTATGGAGAGATCCTATAGCCTGTGCAAAGATACACATTAGCCTGGGAATGCTATGATAGTGTGAAATCGTGAAACTACCCAACTCTGCTTTCCACTATATTTACCCCTATCCCACGAAAAATTTCTTTCTCTCCTCTCGACCCTGTGTTTCCATTGCTGCAGGTGAGTTCAAGGGTCACGGAAATGCGTTCCATGGTAGAGGAGGGTGGGGTGGGTCTCTGGCCCAGCTGAGGATGAGTGTGAGAGCTCTCCTGAGTGTGTGTCGGACACGAGACGAGGTGGCTCTGCAGGACCTCCACGACCAGGGAGCCATCCCTCTCCTCATTGGTCAGTCAGTGCGCAAGTGTCACATTAAATGGTTTAGCGCCTCTCATATCTGGTGACTGTGCTGCAGGTATCCTCAAGAGTCTGTCGGGGACAGTGGGAGAGGGTGGCTCACAGAGGACTGGCCCAGACTCGGGTCTGCTGCTGGAGCTCCAGTCAGACATCCTCGTCACAATCTCCTGTCTCTGTGAGACCGACATACACAGAAAGGTGCGGAGATAAAAAAAAAGAGGAGACCATCAATGCAACCTTACACACACTTGATACGTCTACATCATTTGGATGCAATGTGCATGAGTACTTGGTCGTTCACAAGCTGATACAGTTTTCTATGATAGTCCAAGTTTTGGTTTCAAACACGCAATGGTACGACTAGTGTTTTGTAAAGTGTGACAATATGGTTGCCCCCTCCATTCCTCTTATCTCAGGAGTTATTTGGTGGCTACGATGGAGTGAAGTTGCTGACTGGGTACTTGCGAGGTGCAGACCAATCCGGTGTGGCCAGTGGTCTAGGCCGACATCGACTCTTGCTCGCAGCCACCGACTGTGTGTGGTGTACTGTGGTGGGTAGCCCTGTGGTGGAGGACATCTTCCTGGAGGAGGGAGGCATCTTCTGCCTCCTCGACCTGCTCCAGGTTAACACACACACACACATCATACTTGTTCTTCAGTGAATAAACATATATTCTGGCCACTACAATTTGCATGATTGGACCAATAATGACAATTGTTCGATCAGAATGCAGAAAGTTGAATCCTGCAATTGATCTGTATTGTGTATGGTCTACGAAATGTGTACAGGTGTGCCCTCTCAACAATCAAAGTCTTGTTCTGGGAGTTCTGGTGGATCTCTGTGAGAATCCAAAGGTGAACATTAGGTCTTCCTCAATGGTGGATCCCATACTCTGTGTGTGTGTCCTCCTCCTCCTCAGGCTATTCCACATCTTGCTGCGTGGCGAGGGAGAGAGAGAGACATGTGTGCGTGGTCTCTGTTGGCCTCTCTCTGGAGGCAAGAGGAGACTGAGATGGGAGTGCCTCGCACTGATACCGGAGCCTTGGCAGGTAACATACAGAGACCCCTCCACTGAATACAACACTTTGTACTTGACACACATGCACCATGCACCCACTCACACACCACACACCAGGGACCAGTAATCCACTGGTGGGTCAGGAGCAGGAGAAGTGTGGCGTGCCCCCGATCCCCTCCCACCAACCCTCGGCTGCCGTCATTGACATCACGGAGAACATGAGAGCCAAGATATACATCCTCTGCTGCAAGATGGGTTAGCAACCAACCTCAAATCTTAACCAGGCATCGATAGCTCTGGCTCAGGGTTCCAGTATGTGGCAGATGACCTCACCACCGAGGATAAGATCACACTCTGCATCATTCGCAACTACCTCGATTTCAAGGTGCTGTTGTATTGATGTATGCACTGCACTTATCAGCATACATCTATCTATTGTGATGCTGAATAGTTGTGGTTTTCAGATATGGGTATGAATTCAATCAACTGAAACCACAAGCAGTTGGTGACCGAGTGGCCTATAAAAGCAGGGAGGCTGCAGTGGGAGATTAGCTTTGCGCAGTGGCAGTACCGTAGCCAGTGAGGTTTAACCGAGGCGCGGTTATTGCTGATTGAAAACTTATCCCAATATCCCGTGAGGGGGACGTGAAATACCGTCCGCCTTACAATTTTTGGAGGCCACTACGGTGGTCGGCATAACAACAAAATTAAACTCACAAGTGCACCACACAGTAGAAATTATCAGTAGAGATGGTTGACTCTTATGTAATTGTGTGTGCAACTAAAGATGGCGCCAATGCAAGGAGCTGCTGAAAAGCCGTATTGTATACACCAGGAAGAGAAGGTCCAAAATTAAATGGAGCTGAATTAGTTGCCTGCCATCTTCAGCTGCATGCAAAACCCAGAGGGGGGTGAACACTAACCCAGACAGAGATAGATTCTCTGCTGCAGATCTCTACTATGTAGTGCATTTGTGAGTTTAATTTTGTTGTTATGCCGACCACCGTAGTGGCCTCCAAAAATTGTAAGGTGGACGGTATTTCACGTCCCCCTCACGGGATATTGGGATAAGTTTTCAATCAGCAATAACCGCGCCTCGGTTAAACCTCACTGGCTACGGTACTGCCACTGCGCAAAGCTGATCTCCCAGTGCAGCCTCCCTGCTTTTATAGGCCACTCGGTCACCAACTGCTTGTGGTTTCAGCTGATGGAATTCACACATCTGAAAACCACACGATTAGCAACATAAGAGACTTTGCACATATATACACACCCTGGAATCAAGGAACTGTGTTACTACAATCCTCTCTTTAACCACGTGTTCTCTCTTTGTCCACTGTCAACTCTGCCAGTCGGGAGAGGTGTGGTACGAGGTGGCAGGAGAGCTGGCCCAGGAGGGACTGAGGCCAGTCACCCCTGACCAGGAGGCTCTGCAGGAGGTACTCCACTCTCACGAGGAGAAGGCTGAGAACTCACTCAGACTCCAGGTGTGACGCGGTACTATATACATTTCGACAGTCATTAACTACTAGTCACAAACAGGCCGAAACCTAATTTCATCAATGTGTACAATTTGATTGCGTGAAGCAGCTAAACTTGGGTGGATTTTTAATAGCGAATCAGGAAACTCCTAAATTAAATAATGACTGTCGAAAATATGTGTTACATTTTGGTGTCTGGTTCCATTTTTATTCATTAGTCAGAGCTGATTGAGGAGCAGCACCGCTACGACCTTGAGGAGGAACAGCAGTACTTTGAAAAGGTACAATACACTGCTCTTATCTAAAGACTAAAGGGTGAAACAGTTGCTCTCTTCTGCAGATACATCAGTTGCACTACATGGAAGAAAAGGCCAAAGCTGACTTCACAGACTTTGTCAATCGAACGTCCAACTACAAAGCACTGAAAGTAACCTGACCACTCTCAACCCCGGCATCTCAATGTCTGCATGTCCCTCCGTATAGGAAGCAAAGAGGCGGCAACGCGAGGCTATTGATGCGTCACGACGCAGCAGTGTGGCAATTGGGTGAGTCATTAACCCTCGGCGCGCATGCGCAGCGAGGGTTACAGTACTTGGGTCTGTCTGTCTGTGTGTCTGTCTGTTTGTCTGTTACTCTCTATCTCACTCCTCGAACGTCTGTTCGTCCCAGAAACGATACCATCTACCCAACGGGCGACGAAGGTCAGAAAATAAAGGCGGTTTTCTCTGAAAATGCTCCGTTGCAAAGCTAGAGCACGAAAAAGCCAATATGCAAATACGCAACGGACGGGATGGCTTACCGCGGTCTGATCGATCCGCGTGCTCTGCGACCTCGGAGGCACCAGAAGATGCAACGCAGGGCGTGTATCGCCTCTCGCATGCTGTCTAGTAGTGTATAGTTAGCCCGCGTCAGACTCTGCGCGAGATGGACAGAACTAAACCCAGCCCATCAATTAGTGATACAGCGCATGCGTTTACTCACGCGTGCGCGTCACAATGCGCCGAGGGTTTGCACTTCAGTGCTTTTCATTTCCATTAGTAGTGTGTTGGAGTGGGAGAATGTGGGTGCTATAATTATAGGGGGTCTTGCTTGTTTCCCGATGCAGTGATCATTACCACAAGATTGACCAGGATGGAGTCACAGTTACTGTGAGTTCCTTCAGTGGAACCCCTCTCACGATATATATACCCTGAAATTAAGAACAGTTCTTGCAATTAAGGGGCATATTATTATTTTCCCCGGCAGACATACTGTGGTCGGCACATCTCCATAGCAACCACTCCCCGGAGACTTCTCACAACAGGGGGTGGGGCAGAATCTCCGCCCAGCCTCCCCCGTCCCTCACCTCCTCTCCCCATCACCACTTCCACCAGCACCTCTTCTCCTCACCCAATCACCATTTCGGTATGCATTTTTGATGACATGAATTCTCATCACAATGTCATTCATTAATTGTTTCGCAGCAGCAGCAGTGATAAAGGTTGACACTGAAAGACTGTCTGTTTTAATTTGTGTTGTGACGCAATGTGACATCACCTAAAGCTTGCTCTATTTATTCGGAATGCAATACAACAAAATTAAACGGACATGTGCACCATACAGTAGAAATATATAGGCAGGCAGTAGAGAATGCTGTCTCTAAACACTTTCATTACTGCCGTGTGGTGCACTTGTGAGTTTAATTTTGTTGTTACTGCCGACCACCGTAGCGGCCTCCAAAAATTGTAAGGCGGACGGTATTTCACGTCCCCCTCACGGGATATTGGGATAAGTTTTCAATCAGCAATAACCGCGCCTCGGTTAAACCTCACTGGCTACGGTACTGCCACTGCGCAAAGCTGACCTCCCACTGCAGCCTCCCTGCTTTTATAGGCCACTCGGTCACCAACTGCTTGTGGTTTCAGTTAATGAATTCACACATCTGAAAACCACAACGAATTAGCAACATAGGAGGCTCTCCCCATCACCACTTCCACCAACACCTCTTCTCCTCACCCAATCACCATTTCGGTATGCATTTTTGATGACCATAAATTCTCATCACAATGTCATTCGTTTCGCAGCAGCAGCAGTGATAAAGGTTGACAATGAAAGACTGTCTGTTTAATTTGTGTTGTGACGCAATGTGACATCACCTAAAGCTTGCTCTATTTATTCGGAATGCGAGTGTGCGCATGCGCAGCAGAGAAATTTTAAATAGCGCACTCGTGAAGAAGAGGTTAGGGGTGTAGCTCTCTGATCTCGGCGCTGGCGCAGAAGCAGAGATATGACGTCCATAATCAAGTTCACGGCTCTGTCGGGGGCCCACGACGAGGCTCCGCCGTGCTACCTTCTACAGGTGGACGACTTCTGTTTCTTGCTGGACTGTGGCTGGGACCCTCACTTCAACATGGCCACCGTAGAGAGCGTCAAAAGGCAAGCCGCGTGGTCTCTCGCGGAGCCAGCCGCTCTCATGGGTACTAGAAAATGTACCACGCACTAGAAAAGTTTCAAGTGGAGGCGTGGCCTGTTGTAATAAGCAATGGCGTCACCTATTCACCCTATCCCTCCCTGAGAGTCACAGAGTGGTGTATCAATATGCAGGCATCTGCACCAGATCGACGCGGTGCTGCTGAGTTTCCCGGACCAGGCTCACCTGGGTCTCCTGCCGTACCTCATGGGTCCAATGGAGCTGAAATGCCCAGTCTACGCCACCGTACCCGTGTACAAGATGGGCCAGATGTTCATGTATGACCTCTATCAGGTGTGTATGTAGCTAGGGGGAGCGGAGATCAGGAGCAGCTTGATTGTTCAGGGGGGCGAGTCATTCATTATCAGCTGGGTGAAGTGCCCCCTTTCCCCTCAGAAGAACCGTACAGTGTGAAATAATATTTGTGTGGTTTACTCTCTCGTGCAGTCGCGTAAGAATTCTGAAGAATTTGATCTGTTTACTCTGGACGACGTGGACAAGGCCTTTGACAACATCATTCAAGTGAAGTATGCCCAGACCGTCCAGCTAAAAGGTACGCACGCTATCTGCTCTTTAACCATTGTTGTGTGGAGGGTTGATTCCATTTCTCAGAGGTTTTTCATAGACGTCGTATGTCCCGGTGCGCACACACTCCAAAAGAGGGATTGTCATATTATGTATTTACTGATATATTATTTGAAGATAGACCTTCTCATATGGTTTTCATGTCAATACGACTATTCTTTTTCTCTCTCTCCCGCGCGCACACACACACATACACACCTGGCCCTAGGTAAAGGTCACGGTCTGACAATCACGGCGCACGCTGCAGGTCACATGGTGGGCGGAGCCATGTGGAAGATTGGTAAAGACGAGGAGGAGGACATTGTCTACGCCATCGACTACAACCACAAGAAGGAGAGGTAGGTATGTATGTACATCTACTGCCGTAGTATACAGTTTAGGGTTTGAAAGTCACCTACAGAGGGTTTGAAAGTCACCTACTAAAGCAATTTTGTTCGCTACTGATTAAAAGTGTCTTACTATTTGGGACACACTATAACCTAACCACAATTGTGTGTGTGTCTCTCTCAGGCATTTAGATGGAGCACTGCTGGAGAGCCTTTCGAGACCACACCTCCTCATTACCGGAGCCTACAATGCCCTGAGTGTTCAGGCGAGACGGAAGGAGAGGGACCAGGCCTTGCTAAGTCGGTCACCATGACAACCTAACTGTGTGACCTGGCAGATCATTGTTTGTATTGTCGTCGTAGACAACATCCTGACCACGCTGCGTCGAGATGGCAATGTCCTGATTGCGGTGGACACTGCAGGCCGCGTTTTGGAGCTCTCTCAACTTCTGGTACGTGTTACCAGTCATGTGACAGTCATGTGAGCACCTCACTGGTCATACTGGGCTGCCTGTTCTCAGTGGCACTCAGTTTGGACGAGAGTGCGAGATTATCCCTTCGTCTCCTCGTCTTTCCACGCCAGCCATCTCACCACGGCTGGCGAGATAAATTGGAGACACACACACAGACACACAGACACACACACCTTTAGGATCCCCCGAACACCAATTCCTTCCCTCTCTTTTCCCTGTTCTCCTGTGGCAGTCTGTATAGTTTGTTCTCTCTGTTTTTCCCTCTCTTTTGACTATTTGCTTGCATGTTTCATCGTCAACTACAGGACCAAGTATGGAGGAACCAAGAGAGCGGACTGTGTGCCTATTCCATAGCTCTCCTCAGTAACGTCAGCTACAACGTCATCGAGTTTGCCAAGTCCCAGGTGAAATGATTATCAGTGTAATAATACTAATAATGGAGTTGTGGAAATTGGACTTTTTGTTTCAAGGTGGAATGGATGAGCGACAAGATGAGTCGAATGTTTGAAGAGAACAGAAGTAACCCTTTTCAGTTCAAGTAAGAGAAACACTATCTTCCGCTTGCTCCAGGCTATCTCTCTCTCTCTCTCCTCCTCCCTCTCCTCCTCCCTCCAGACACGTCACTCTGTGCCACAGTCTTGCCGACCTAGCTCAAGTCAGAGAACCTAAAGTAAGCTCTCCTCCATCCAGTAGTTGGTGTTCAAAACCCAATGCGTATACATATACATATATATACCTATAGTGGTTTCAATTGTCAATTTACTAATGCAGCAGTCCTATTTCACTCGCAATGCATCAGCCGGTGAAATTTCATACACTCACATTTTCTCTTCAATTCATCTACAACCTGTCCTACGTCTATCTCTATCTCTATCGTCTCTATCGTCTCTACGTCTGTTGTTGTTCAGGCGGTCCTGGCTAGTATGTCGGACCTGGAGTGCGGCTACTCGCGTGACCTGTTTGTCCAGTGGGCCTCCAATCCCAAGAACAGCATCATCCTCACTTCCCGCACGGCTCCTGGCTGTCTCACACACACGCTGGTCTCCAACCTCAAGCTACCGTCTGTGGACCTTGAGGTGAAGTCTTAAAGGCAACGTGGCAGTAGAATTACACATAAGAGCTAAATTTAGAACTTGTTACTAAAAATAGCAGCCCTCTCTTCCACCTCCTCTCTCCCCCTCCCACCATTACCGATAATTACAATGTTTCTCGAAACGATTTCCAGACAGTTTCGTTTAGCCATGCCGAGGAATGTTAAAGTTTTACGTACTAGACTGCTTCCTGCAGGTGAGGAAGAGGGTGTGTCTGGAGGGAGAGGAGCTGGAGGCGTTCAAGACGAAGGAGAGGGAGGAGAAACTGGCAAACGAAGCCTCTGAGAAGTTAGCAGCTGTCTTTTATCGTGTGTCCTCTTGAGATACATTTACATCCAGCATGACTATACAAAAATGAAGACCTTTGTTACCACCGGCTACCGTTCTTATGTGATGGAATACATGTGCATAATTCAGAGTGGCTTGATGTGTGTATTTTTGACGGGCTACCGTACATTACATTGGCTTGATGTGTGTATTTTACCGTACCGTGTGTATTTTACCGTACATTACATTGGCTTTGTGTGTATTTTTGACGGGCTACCGTACATTACATTGGCTTGATGTGTGTATTTTTGACGGGCTACCGTACATTACATTGGCTTGATGTGTGTATTTTTGACGGGCTGCCGTACATTACATTGGCTTGATGTGTGTATTTTTGACGGGCTACCGTACATTACATTGGCTTGATGTGTGTATTTTTGACGGGCTACCGTACATTACATTGGCTTGATGTGTGTATTTTTGACGGGCTACCGTACATTACATGTGGCTTGACGTGTGTATTTTTGACGGGATACCAGACATTGTTAGCCAATTGTAGTGGGGTTTATGAGTTGCCGTTCTTGGAAGACCAGCAGATGGTAGCATCAGCAGATGGTAGCATGACCTGATGGGCTCTTTATCAGACCAAACCCCATCCTACTTTTGATTGGCAACCCTCAAATATTATGTTAACAAGTACCTGAGGTCCTTAAATATCATTTTCAGCAAACGTAAAAGACTAGTTATGAATCCGCTCATCGGCAACGTGACTTTTGTGTGCTGAGGACCTGATTGTTGATTGTCTGTAATGACGATGTCATGATGATGTAATGATGATGTCATAGGGAGGCAGAGGTGTACGAGAGCAGCGACGAGGAGATGGAGACGGGAGACCACCAGGCCACACCCACCTCCCCCTCCCTCCCTCCCCGGGTCCCCAAACACGACCTCATGATGGTGGAGGAGGTGAATAGTCCATTCCCCACTCCCCCATTCTCTGGTACCAATATCCTAAGTCACATGGAGCAAATCTCAGCCATTTTCAGATGCTAACTTCTTGACCTTTGCCCATAAAAATCCTGCTTTTATACCCTACAAATATCAACTACTCCATTCATTTCTACAAATAAACCTTTTCTCAAAGACTATAATATGTGCAGTGGTAGAGTGTGGTGATGTGTGTGGTGTGTGTGGTTCAGGCGAAGGCTCGCAGCTCCTTCTTCAAGCAGACCAAGTCCTACCCCATGTTCCTCTGCCGCGAGGACAAGACCTCCTGGGACGAGTATGGAGAAGCCATCAGGTGTGTCCCCTTCTCCAGTGCTCGTTATTTTCAAAAGCTAACTGTTCGTCACTTCAAGAACAGAGGCAATTCCTTTCTCTCTCTCTCTCTGCTGTCTCTCTCTCTCTCTCTTTATCCATCCCCAGACATGAGGACTACCAGCCAAAAGACTTGCCTCCTCCACAGGAGGTAGGCACATAATTAAGCCAACCCCTACATCCAGAACCAATTAGGCTCCTCACTACCAAAGAAACACAAAGAGACCATCTGTCCTAACGTCTTTGTCCCTTATTGTTGATGTAAGGCCAGTTGTGCTTAATTAAGAGGAGTTTGATATGGGTATTGTTGATATTCTTGTGGGAATGGAAGTATGCAGTCAATGGGATAACGAGGTAGATAAGATTGATGTGCCCCCACAGACCTTACCTATGGATACTGAGGCTGAGGGAGACGATAAGTCTGAAGGTACTTACCTTAAAATTAACAGGAGTTCGAGGAATGTATTTCGCAAGGAAGCTATATAACAGCTCTCGTGCGAAGCAAAAAATCTGAGAAACTTGCTAAACGTTGCAGCCCTAAAAGTTCTCCACTTTGATTAACTCTACAGAGACCGCAGTGCCTCCTACCAAGTGTGTGTCTCAGACGGTATCTATAAACGTCAGGTCAGTTGATTGGCACAACTCCCTCAGACAGTATATAGCTACTGAGTGGAACCCCTCTAATCCCGGACACCAATGGAACAGAAGAAAGTGTCCATATTAGAGAGGTGTCCTTCATTTCAGGGGTGTTCATAGAGACCACACTATCCTGTGAGCGATTTCTTTCCTTGTCTCTGCAGATGTTCACTGTCGTTCATTGATTTCGAGGGTCTGTCAGACGGAGATTCTGTGAAGAGGATTCTCTCCATTGTCAAACCGAGGCAGCTGGTTAGTCTCTGAACCAGAGAGAGAAGGAGCAGAGAGTTCAATGCTACGTTTAGCCACTTGTAGAGTTCCATCACTGGAACATGTTATTTGAGCAAGTGTAAATACTTAAGTCAGGCCAGAATGGAGGTATTAAGCCCCATGCATATTGAGCCGTTCACATTAATTGACTTTGCATTATACTGTTGTGGTTGCCGAACAAAGTAAGATCTTACTTACAGGAGAGACCTCCCTCCCTCTTCTCCCCGCTCTCCCAGATACTAGTCCACGGCTCTCCAGACTCCACCAACCACCTCAGAGATTTCTCTCTCTCGTCTCTCGGGCTGGCCAAAGGCAAGCTCTTCACTCCTCATGTCGGGGAATGCCTCGATGCCAGCACAGAGAGCCACATCTACCAGGTACTTACACACACACCACTGTATACAAACCTTCTTATACCACTGACAGCATTAGAAGGAGCTCTGGCAGGACTACTAATCTCTAGCTAACAGAATCACGATTCTTATGTACATACACCTCAAGTTGAGATGGTGATTCTCAAGAGCATTGGCGGTGACAAATGGCGGTGACAATAGTCTGAAATATTCCCCTCGCAATGTTAGCTCCTTATATATAACTGTGAATGAAGCCCTTTCTCCCTTGTTAATATATACTTCTTTTGCCTCTCCCCACCACCAGGTAAAGCTGACAGACTCCCTGATGAGTGCGGTGGGGTTCAGTCAGGCCAGGGACTCTGAGCTGGCCTGGGTCGACGGAAACGTTCAGTTCACCTCCGCAGCTCCCTCGGGGTTCAAAGGTCAAGGCGAGGGCAGCGGGGACGGGGTTCAGCAGAGAACGCCGCTTTTGAACGCTCTTCCTCACAACCAGGTTGGGGTGCAACCCCGTAATTACCGTACTGTCGACGATTTTATTATCAATTTGAAGGGCGTGGTTGAATTATGTTTTTTGAACTGCAGGTGAAAGGTCATCCGTCGGTGTTCATTAACCCTCCACGACTTGCGGACTTCAAACAGGTCTTGAACAAGGCCGGACTTCAGGTATATTATACACATACAGTGTGTATGTATGTACATTAACTTTGCTTATACTTTATATGCCCCATCGGCTTTTTTCCATTATGGTGTGCTTTTTAACTGCCCTATTATTTCTTGTACAGGCAGAATTTTCCGGAGGTGTTTTGGTGTGCAACAAGTGTGTCGCTGTCAGGAAGGTGTGTTTCAGTTGATAGCACTAGAATCCTCCACATAATTATAACTTGTAAATATTATGTATGTTCACGCAGGGAGAGGGCGGTAAAATCAAGCTGGAGGGGACAGTATGTGAAGAGTATTACAAAGTCAGAGAGCTTCTGTATGAACAGTTTGCCATCATCTAAATTGACGTCAGAGAGTTGCTGTATGAACAGTTTGCCATCATCTAAATTGACGTCAGTCATTTCTTTGCAATCTCTTTTCTAATGCACAATGAACAGTTTTGCCATCATCTAATTTGCAATCTGTCTTCTAATGCACAATGAACAGTTTTGCCATCATCCAGTCATTCACTCTTTCCTTGCAATCTGCCTTCTAATGCAATAAACTGAACAGTTTTGCCATCATCCAGTCATTCACTCTTTCCTTGCAATCTGCCTTCTAATGCAATAAACACAATGAACAGTTTGCCAATAATCTGAATTTTCTTTTATTTGCCTCTTTCATCAAATCCCCTTCTAATGCACGTTTTATGCAATATTAAAAGGAGAGTAAACATTAATAATAATATACATGATTCAGCTGCGACACGATACAAGATGACGTAATCAAACTGATGGTTAAAATGTATTACGTGCCGAGATATATACACACTGTTAGTAAGACAGTAGCTATAGGGGAAAATGCCACATCCGAAAAAGTGTCCATGTGCATGTGATGGTAGGTAGAAAGCAAAGGATAACGCGGTGAAGCAATTCATGATCTATAGAAAATATCCTGATGTAACTAAGAAAAGCTCACAGACGAGGCAGGGGAAGAAAAGAGACGGCCGATAAGAGGGTGAGAATCAAAATGAATAGTTGCCTGACTGGATGAAGGAGGGGGGGGAGGAGGAAGAGTGGTAATTACGTAATGGCAAACTGAGAGGTACAAGAAGATTGTAGGGAGAGATTCTGTTCCCATGTGTAGATTGATCTTGGTAGGAAAGGTGGGGGGTGGGGGGAGGGGAGGGGAGGGGAGAGGAGGGAGGGGTCAAGTAGAGCCGTCTTCAGAGGAGGAGCCGCGGGGTGTGTGGTGGTCAACAGACGGTACCAGACACACGACTCGCCCAGGAGTGGTTCTTGCTAGAGGGTCCTCCAATGGCTGCACAGACAAAGGGGGTACTGGTGAACCACCTGAACACAATATCTGGCAATTCGAATGCTCTACACAATGCTCGGTTTGTCCAGTGCTGCAAAGTTTATAACTACAACAAATCCACCATCACTCTGTGAGTGTGAAATGTCAGTGGTTTTACGCATATTAGCATTATGGCATGCACAGTGCAAGATAGATACAAATAACTCTGCCTCTGCACAGTCCTGTGTGCAGGAAACAATAGGAGGTATGGCGGGTTGTGTGTGTTTTCCTTGTGGCTTGTGTGCAAGGGAGCTACAACAACACCTGCCTGAGGTTTGTGCGTGATGCCGTCCTAACAGCTGCCCCTCACACTCTGGAGTAATTTGAGGCCTGGAATCACATGAACTGTAGCTCAGTTATTGGGGGTCTGTATTATTACAAGGGTCTCCTCAGCTTGGGGCATTTATGTAAGCAAAGGCTTCAGTGAACCTGACCACTATACACCTCAAGGAGCTCTTCAGTTGCCTAGCCATTGGGGAAGGTGGCACATTGTGTGGGTTACACTTGGTCCACCTACAACATGCCCACAACCACACACCTTTGGTCACCAGTTTTCACATTCCAGCTGAAGCCACAGCTCAGGGAAGAAGGTATTGGAAACTTGAGACCAAATGTATCAGGTAGCAGTCCCACCAATATAATATGAGAGTAGTCCTCTCCTCAGGCAAACCATCCTGTCCCAGCAAATTGAATAAAGTCTAATTGTACCAAGGAGCCTTTCAATGTATACACCAGTAAACTGTGCCCCTGTGCATGCTCAGTAGCTAGCTACCATAAAAACATCTTGAAAGCTGCTTTGGTCACTAGTTTCAACCAATTCTAGTATAGTTCCCAAACTCAAGTGGTGGTTCCAGCTCCAGCCACAGCTCTGGGAAGAAGGGGTATTGGAAACTTTAGCTAATACCCCTCAGAAATTATGGATTACTCCCCATTACCCTCAGGTAAAACCAAGCTTCCCTATAATTATGTATCAGGTAGCAGTCCCACTAATATATGAGATTAGTCCTCAGGAAACCACCCTTGTCCCAGCAAATTGAATAAGTTCCAAGGAGCCTTTCAATGTATGTACACACCAGTAAACTGTGCCCCTGTACATGCTCAGTAGCTACCATACATAACATCTTGAAAGCTGCACACTTACAATCAAGTTTGAAGCTATGGAAGACCCAAAGTAGTGATCCCTGATGCACCCGTAGAACCCTCTCAGGCAGTCCTTTGTGGGTGGCTCTGGGCACATGAACGCCGAGCAGTCTGGTTCCCGGAGGAGAAAACAGGCTCCGCACGACGTGTCCTGGCACTGGTTTCTCCCTGGAACGACAGGAGAGAGGCTGGGGGGGGGAGGGGAGGGGAGATGGAACGAGGGAGAGAGAGGGGAGGGGAGATGGAGGAGGGACAAGAGTTAAAAGGAGGAATAAAGAGACTAGCAGCAAGTCTCTAAAATGCATCCAGGTGCTATTCTGTCATGGTGATAATGCTCTATTTGGTGGCAATGGCTGAACCATGCAGGTGCATGCACAACCGATATTCAGCAATTTCTCTCTTCACTATCAAGTAGTAAAGACTCCAAGCTAGCAATGCAAGTTTTCACATTGGGAACTAGAAACACTGCTCCGTGCCGGGCCATACTTACCCAGCAGCCGAGCAGATTCTCTTCTTTCTCGTCACCGTCTCGGAGCAGAAGTCGACGGTGCAGGCTGGTCGACACTCGGGACTCGTGTCGTTCCCCGAGCAGTCTTCAGTGGGCTGTTCAGCAGTTGGAGGGACCGGGTCAGGTGTGGTGGCGGGAGATGGAGATGCGGGGGGTGGTGAGGGGGAGGGGCTCGGAGTTCCGCCTGCAAAAAACGAGAACACGCAATCATTGACAGTGGACACCCTCGCACATGCATACAGCATTCAGCGCGTACGTAGCACGCGTTGTTGCAGCAAAGTTGCCGGTTGGATGGAAGCTAGCTCGAAACATGCAAAAAGCAACAGCTGCATTCTGCAATGCAGTACAAGTATGATGTAGACAGTTGCCGTTTGATGGAGCACGACTTACCGGGTACCCACTCGCACACTCCAGGGAAATAACGGGTCTCCCCGGCGCACCTCAGCCCGTCGCCGCACCGAGGGTAGATGGAACCGTACGAGAGGCAGGTGACGTTGGGTCCCGCGGCGCACGCTGTACAGCAACCATTGCACAGTTCGTACGTCCCGAAGTTGCAGGGACCCTCAGTCGGTGGACATATGGCGTTCTCGCAGGGCGGCCTGCAGGCGGTGGAAGCGGGTCCCGAGCAACGGCAGCGGTCCAGCAGAAGAAGCAGCAGACAGAGGACCCCGCATCGCCTCCACCAACCACACCCTAGCTCCCACCTCTCCCTTCGAGTCTCCAACGACGATCCCATTTCTCACCAGTTTCGCTTTAGCTGCTGAACTGCGCCGAAAGCGTCTTATAACTGCAAGTTACACGAAGCGTTCCAACGTGCAACAGCTACGCGCGCGTACGCGCCACCGCCGAACTGCGCATGCGCAAAACAAAAACAACTTAGTGCGAGCGCAATGCAAGGTTGTAGGTGTAGGGAATGCATCAGTCAAGTCACCAGAAATGTTGGCTCTGTAGCCAGAGATTTTCCAGCTGGGAGTCATAGTGGTCATAACACTCCACATATTGCTGCACCAGTCCCTCCACGGACACCTCGTATTGCTTCAGACTCACACCACCATCTGCACAATCGACATCAACACCCGCAGCAGTCACTGAGTGAGTCAGAAAGGATCTAAGCAGGCGTAACACTACAGCCATAGACTTCACTTCACACAGAAAAGATGACAAACGGTTCAGAAAAAGCAATTTTTGTTCTAAACTGGCACTGAGCCATAGTATAACGTGATCTCAATGCATACAGTCACACGAGGTTATAACTGACTGCCTTGAACTCGAGTCAGAGGCTGGATGAGCATCCGTCGAGGGAGTTTCCTAGCCAGCACCACTTCCCTCAGTTCCAACCAACCTCCGTCCTCACTCACTGCCGAGTACCTCTCATAGAGGGAGCTGGCGGCATCGAAATCTCCCGTCGACCTGTACACCTGTGTGCCACACACCAAAATTGGCGCATTTTTAAAATGCACAGGCCTCCTCATCAAAAGAGGGATTCCTTGCTTTATCAACAACACGAAGCTCCTCAGAGTAGAGCGAAGGTCACCTGGAGTTTCAGGAGGAATTCCTGTATGACGGCCTTCCCTCGGGTATCAATGAGACTCCGGTCCAACGTCACCAGAATGTCTGGACGACCGTCGCTCCCTGTTACCTTCTTCACCCCAACGAGGCCTCCCCCTCGTTCCAGTAGCAGACGAAGTATGACGTGACGGGCCTGCATGTGGGCCTGTCAGTGTGTGCAGACGAGGCGGGAATAGAGAGGTTAATTTTAGATAGTGTGGGGGAGAGATGGGGTTAATTGGCAAGTGCTGGGAATAGAGGGGTTAATTAGCAAGGGGAGAGAGGGGTTAAGTAGCAATTGGGGTTGGTAAAGGGGTTAATTGGCAAGTATCCGAAGATCGGCAAGAATTTTGACTGAACACCTGTACAGGGAAACTAAAGAGAGATGGAATATCATTTCTCATACAGTACTCCTTACACACCTGGCCCCATTTCTTGGTGTGGGGAGTGTAGAACTCCAGACCCAGGACCCCAGCCCGCACCATGTTGAGCCAGTTGACATACAATATGTCCTCCGCCCCAGGGCCCAAGTGACCAAATACTCTGCATGCAGAACAAACACATTATCACTGGACTACATATACTTACCCACACTATGCACCTATGCAATACATCACAAAACGCATCACAACTCAGTAACACTTGGATTGAGGAAGCTTAAACTGAGGGTGTGGGAGGCTGTAAAAGCCAGCACCTAGTTGGGGAGGGGCTGAAGACAAGCCACTCCACTCACTAACAGGTGAGCTCACAGGACAAGCAGACCCTTAGGGGTCAGGGACACCGCCCTTCAGTGGATGGTAGCAGTAAAGAGGGAGAGGGAGGAGAGGGAGGAGAGGGAGGGAGAGGGAGGGAGAATGGAGAGGAGGGACCAGTACATCTTACTTCAGGACATCTCTATTGAGGCAGAGGTACAGCCCCACACACTCAGCCCTACACTCCTCGTAGGTGGAGGCCAGGGAGCTAAATCTCGTGTCATACGTCTCTCCAGGTCGATACCAAGAGGTGATCTGGGGGACAAAGATACTCACACGAGTTTCCGTCGTGCTCCACAGAGACAGGCATACCTTTTCACCGGTGACAGGGTTTTTCACGGAGGTACTATCGAAATTGAAGGTGCCTGTTTCATCCTGCGTATTGGACATTACCCATACAACACAGTCCCAACTTTGATACTTTACAACAGAAAAACTTCAAGTCAGAAAACTTTTAGCAAACTAGCATTTTGCAGAGAAACTTTTCAACAAACAGCAATATTTGTGATGGTTTGTTAAAGTTTTACATTACACGGCTTATTTCCTGGAGAGACAGTGCCTTACAATTCTGAAGAGCTTCCCAGAACCATGACCGAGGAGTTCGTGGAGACCGACTTGTACCTCAAACGCCGGTCCACGCAGAGTCACAAACAACTCCTGAAGAAAACACACACGCACACACACACTCATTAGGCAGGGGTGACCACATTAACAGTGGGGCAGAATTTAGTCACCTGGTCTTCGGGCGAGAGGAAGGAAACTCGCTTGTCCTGATAGGCAGCCTGCAGGACGTTTCCCAGGGAGACGTTCTTGAAGCCCTCGTTCTGACGAATCTCGTCATCTAGGGGCACAGAGTATAATTGAACAAGACCAAGTATGGAAAGTACTACAGCAGTACAACCTACAGTTAGGTATGTTGATCCCAGCAGGCACACCACTGCCAGCAAAGGCCACGATATCCAGAGAAGTAAAGTCTGGTCTCAGGAACTGATCTTTCTCGAATTCTCTCGGCCATGGGAGCTGAGTCAGCAGATTCTCGGCAGACTGAACCAGTTGTTGGAACTTGGAGCTCATGGCTTTGTTGACTACTGCCACAAACCCTGTAGTACAGGTTGGGGGAGAGGGGAAGAGGGGGGGAGAGGGGTAGGAGGGACAAGGAAAGAGGGAGAGAGAGACACAAGAAGAGCAGTGAGAAAGGGGAGGGAGGAGGGAGGGAAGACAAGGTGGCAAAGGTCAAAACCTGGTTGCTAGGAGGTGTCTAGTGGAGACTCAAAGTCTGAGGAGGGTGTTGGGGGTGGTGCTAGGACTTAGGGCTTCAGGACCAAATCCACACTCCTTGTTCAACTCACCTTCAAATTCACCCCTCACTCCAAATGGGTCTCTGTAACTCTCAATGAACCCCATATACCTGTTGATGCAAATCACTAACCATTTACTTACCATTTCACACAATATACACAGCATTGAAGAAGAGACATACACACAGGGGTTGAAGGAAAGAGGGAGAGTAGGTGTAGGGATGAGGCATAGGGAGGAGATTTCGGGAGAGAAGGTGGTGAGAGAGAGGGAGGAGAGAGGGAGGAACCAACGTCTCGACGATGGGTCCCTTGTTGCGGATCCAGTGACGGGACCCCTGTTTGTGCTGTGCCAGAGACCCACTCCTGAAGCTGCGTATGTAGGACTCCAGCATGGCGGCCTCCTCCTCGTTTGCCACATACAGCTACAGTTGAGTGTTGGGGAATGGGAGTATAACTTTCACGAACCCCTACTTTCTACCAGGTTGGAGGAAGAAGAGGATTTTGAACAACATACAAGACCGTCTCCCTTTCTACTAAGTTTAGAAGAGTATGGGATGTTGCACACATGCACCACAGAGAAGAGCGGCTCCACATAATTATTATAGCAGGCAATATTCAGTAGCAGTGGCAGAGGGAGATTGTACTGTGGGTAAGTCAAACAATAGGTGACCTATGTAGGAGTCTGCACGTGAGTGGTGGTGGATTCAGTATGGTAAAGGCCTGGGGGAAACCACATGTCCTGATGGTCTTGACAATGGATAATGGGCCACAAGCCTAGGTAGGTTTGTGGTAAAAATAATCTGCCCCCCAGATAAGAGGGAGTTACACCAAAATACCAGGAGACAGGTATTATACAGAAGATACATACTGCACCCACCTTGGCCTGTTCCAAATTCCTGGCAATCTTTTCCATCAGCGGAGCATAGTCACCTCGAGTCACGACAATGTGGGTGGAGTTGTGGGTGTGGTCTCCGAGCAGCGGGGCCACGTCGTCCTCTGGACCCAGAGACTCACCTGAACAGCAACTAAAACATCGGACAATTTGTCTTGAGAAATTCTCACTCTCAGTTGCTGCCGATGCAAATCTCAGTTCGTATTTGGCGGCCTTCCCTCCTTCAACTACAGTCTTGAAAACTCTGGTGTTGTATGCCTCGAGGCCCTACACATGTAAGTGGAACCCCTCTAATTCAGGCACTAATGGGACAGAAAACCGATTTAGTGAGGTGTCCATATTTCAGGGGTTGAACTGCAGACTGCATGCAAGACAAAAGGCGTTGTTATTAGAGAGGTGTCATCATTTCAGGGGCGTACTTACAGTTCCACTGTACATGCCACTGCCACCTGTTGGTTTGAACATTAGGAGTGTCCTGGGACAAAATTCTCTAGTTATTAAATCTACGAACGTTTAATTAGCCGACAGGGCGTTATAATTGCGGACAGGGAATTACTACTGGAAAACCAAATAGCTAGAATTACGTCCTCAAAGTCTCCTATTACAGAGTCTCAAATTTATAATTTCGTTCATTTCAGCGCCGAGTGTATAGAACATTATGTTATGGACAGTACTTGTCAAACACATTATAGAGAGAGAGAGAGAGAGAGCAAGTGTGTGAGAGAGGTCACCTTTTCTTTCAGAAAGGATTGCACCAATTCAGCATCGGCTCTCATGCAGTTGCCAGAATAGTAAGTGGTAATACCCTGCAGAAAAACACACACGACGAAGACCACGGTGAAAAAGAATCTGACATCTTTTATCTGAGGTGTGGTGAGTGTGGCCTCACCTCATCTCCCAGCCCCAGTTGTCTTTCTCTCGGGAGTAGGGAGTACATCGGTGAAGAACAGGCCCCCCACAGTCGGGACAACAGGTCAGAGTCCTCTCGAAACAGAACGCTGGCCTGTAGGACAACCTCCATCTTGTCCTGAAAGTCGTATGCATTGAATAGGAGACAGTGCAACACTGAAGATCAGTAGAGATAGAGATATGGACAAAACAAAGGGGAGGTTAGGCCACCCCCTAATCAGATATTGCACATAGGAAACCAATTAGGCGGCAACGATTGGCCACAGAAAACACAGATTACATTGTAGTAGATTTATTGCAGCCCACTTTCCCTCCTTTTATGGTGGGGGCTGAAAATTGGTTAAAAATTGCAGGTACCTTTGGGATGCCGGGAATGATCTTTGTGTCCCCGAACCCCTTGTAGTTGCCCATGTTGGTGAAGACACCTGCCGTGTACAGCAAGAGGGAGCGGAACTCGTCCTCGGTGACCGATTCCTGGACGGCTGCCCGGAGCGAGGCGGGGGTCTGGCGGGAGAACACCTCTCTCAGGAGGAGGAACACGGGGACACTCTCGGGGGATGTCTGGAGGAGACAAATGGGAGCTCCTTCCCAGGCCGCCCGGGCCAAGTAGTGGCAGTAACGTTTCTCCCTTGCAGAAAGCCCGGCAAAGGCCTCTTGGGCCTGCAGTGCACTCAGTGGGGTCCCCAGGGGAATGACATGTGTGGAGAGGTCCGGTTGAGATGACGTCATTATGAATTCCCGCAGTACGTCTGAGCGAGGTGGGCAATAATTAGAAATTCCTGCATGACAAGGCGCAGAGTTGCCCGTGGTTCCCTCGGCTATATCCTTTATATAGTTAACGGCGATCTGGAGCCCTAATCCTTACCAAGATGGATGAAGAGTACGTTCTTTGATCTTCGCAAGAAATATCCTGCCGACGACTGCGCGGACACAAAATGCGCATGCGCAATCTGATGGGTGGGGCTCGTTTTTGCAAACAGCAAGTGAAGTTTTACGTGACTCGCTTCTTTTTTCCTGCATCAACTGTCATTTTCTTCAATTTCTTAGCTACCCTGCTATCATCTTCATCTTTCTTTCTCTTTCTCCCTCCCCTCTTTTGCCTCCCGCCTCCAAGAACATCTCCAGGGCGACGACCTCCGTGACCTTTCAACCACTTCGTTTCCTTCACCTCGGGTCCCCAGAGGAGGCAGTGATAGCCCATCCCCGAGGCGAGCCGACGCCCACACCTACTGAACTTGTTCAGAATCACAATCCCCTTTAGCGGTGTGCTGCTCAGCTGGGCCACTACCCGACCTCCACTGCCCGTTTCAAGATCGATAAGATCGACAGTTCTCGTCTGATCCTCGTCTGTTTTCTCCGGATAGCGCCCCACGACGCAGAGGTCCTGGTGGAGAGGGTGCCAGGTTGCGACAATGTCTGTCATGTGCTGGAAGTGCCTGTGAGGATGAGAAACCACGACTGTCGCAGTCTCCCAATTGGAGCTGGCGTCGTGGACTTGGAGGACACTGTTCTGAGCCGTGGTGAGCAGTCTGCTCCCCGTATGTGGGTCGAATGTTGCCGAGTTCACCGGTGCAGTGTGCCCTAGAGTATACAGTGGCTCTGGTCTGTCGGTAGAGTCTCCAGATTGCGATCTGAGCATCCGAATGTCCCACAGAGCGGCTGTGTGGTCTACCGATGCAGTGGCTAGTAACCAATGTCCAGACGGACAGAACTCGGCATATTTCACTTTCCCCCGGTGAAACTTCTTGTACTTGCATATCACTTCTCCTTGGGAGTCTAGTAGCACAGCCTGGCCAGTGTTCCCTCCCACAAACATGACGTTGTACTGTCTGGAGATATCCAGGCTACACCACCAGTAGGAAATGTCCTGCGTGTCGAGAAACACGTTCGACTGCCGACCCTCTAGGTCTTGTGACAAGAAGCGACCGTCCACAGAGGTCGTGTAGACGTAGCGCGGGTTCTCGGGGTTGAACTTCATGGACGTGACGCACCCGTATCCGTAGCCCAGTCCCCGGACGAAACGTTCCGTGAGGGATCATCGTAGTTCCACAGCTGTATGTCGCCGCCGTGAGAGGCAAAGGCCACGACGTTGTGGCACACGGGGTGCCACTCGAGGGCCGTCACGCGCCTCGTGAACGGCGAGAGAGTCTCCCGCACACACCACGATGACGCGGCTTCCTCCACGAATCTCTGCTTCAGGTTGTTTCTCAGCGGAGCCTGGCGCACGTGAGCGAGCCAGGGGCCCACTGCGGCAAGCTGGGCATCGTAGAAAGACTGGACTGGTGATCCCCGTGCCTTCATGCACATTCGAGGGATAGTTGAAGCAGGACAACGAACCACACGTGGGTCGGGTTTGGCCGGGAATTATAATTTCCCGCGTAATCCGCGCGTTTTGATTGGCCGCGTGTTTGGCGGGAACCTCAAAATGGAGACGAAGCGGTTGAAGAGAAAGAGAAGGCCAGTAGGGGGCTATTCAAACCCTCTCTTCGTTAAATGGGTGGAGGAATGGCGAGATCAGGCGAGGGAGGAGGGATCCAAAGTGCAATACGCATACACAAAGGTGCAGGCCCTGTCCTCTTAGCTGCTGTATATCTACTCTGCCGTGATCCTGATTGCAGGCCTTGAACTCGCTGAAGAAGTACCCACTGCCCCTCACCAGCGGCGAAGAGGCAAAGATACTCGACCACATAGGTACAGGCGTATGCATTGATAGCGAATGGATTGATCCGACCCTCCGTCTTGTTGTGCGTGTGTACAGGTGAGAAACTGGCCAAGAAGCTTGACAAGAGATTGGCTCAGTACCGTGCCGAGGAAGAAGGTGAAAGACCTGCACTTCTTGTGTGCCAGCTGTGTAGAGTGTCTCTGTCTATAGAAAACAGTGGGTCTGTCAAGAGGTCGAAGGTGGCTGCTCGTAGTCTGGCAGGAGAGACTAGTGGGGCTCAGGGAGATGTACAGTCGGCCAAAGGAAAGGCAAGTATCATACTTTATATGAATGTGATGTGTGTATGTATATATACAGAAGAAGAGAAGGCAGACTGAATATGTACCAGAGTTTAGGTCTGGACCATACGCCATCATAATTGCCCTCTACAGAGCTAAACAGGTAATAAATGTGAATATTTTGCGCCCCTGTCTCACACTCTTCTCCTGAACCAGAGACCTAATTGGACAGGTCACCTGACCAAGAACCAGCTAATGTCCCAAGCTCAGCCGTTCTCTGACAAGTCTTTCACCATAGTAAGCTCTCCCTCTGTCTTCTATATACGACAACATGGATGGCATCTTGTGTCCACCGACAGCCAGATGATGGTAAGTACTACACGGCTTGGAGCTCCGTGGCCACTCTCATCAGGAAGGGACTTGTCGACAAGAGAAGCTGTCCCGCCAAGTATGTTCCATGGCACACAACTCCATGACATCATTATGATGTCATTGACTCCTTCTCAATGTTACATCACTATGATGTCACTGCGGTGCAGGTTCAGACTCACAGAGGCCGGAGAGGAAATGGCAGAGAAGTTGGAGAGAGCCACATCGGTACTAACCTCTCCCTCTTCCGTCTCTCCCTCGGCAGACCATTCTCCCTCCTCCTCTTCCTCTCTCACTGCTTCCAACAGCAACAGAGCTGGAAATGGACCGAGGGTTTCTCCAACACAGAATATAGTTTCCCGTCCGATGTCACCGCCCACCTTCTCCCCTCCTTACCCCTCCCTCAAGTCCCCAAACACACCCACTCCCCCTGACCTCTCTCACCCACCCACCATCTCACTGGTCTCTGACACTGAAGATAACGGTAGTAGCAGCGATATCGAAATCCTTCCTCCACCTCTGTCAGTCAGGATCCAGGCCAAGACCAGACCCACTACTACCACATCTCTTAGTCTTTCTCCGTCGCCACCACACACGCAGGGTCCCAGCAGGTGGTGTGTGGAGGAAACTCCGGAACATTCCGTAGCCTGTGCGTCTGGAGAGAGGTTCCCAACAGGCTCTGGAGGGAGAGGGCCTCTGACCCCCGCACAGATGGCCGGGCATGCGGCACTCAGTAGGCTTCAGAGTGGAGGTGTGGCCGGTGGTATTGGTAGGGACAGAGGAGAGGGGAACAGCAGTGGTGGTGGAAGGAAAGGAGAGAGCAGCTGGAAGGGAGAGGAGAGCAGAGGAGAGAGAAGCAAGGGAACGCTCCCCTCCTGTAGAGTAGACCTCACTCTAGAGATGGAGGATTTCCCCGTTGGCAAGAGACGTCGGGAAAGTATCGACGATGATGACGATTTGCCTGACTTTCCTCTACTGACTAAAGCAAAGCCTCCACAGACTCACCGTCCCACCCTCACTTCTCCACCTCCCCAATCTCCCCCGTTTCACCGCTCCCCTTCCTCCCGCCTCTCCCCTTCTCCCTCCATCCCCAAATCCACACTCAGTAAACCTGTTCTCCGTGATGTTACCACCTCAAGAACGCAGAACGCTGGCTCCAACACGACAGCTACTACAAACACCACATCCCAAACCCTCACAACGGGACCGCCTCTCTTTAGACTGAAACCAGGTTTGTAATGCTCCATTAAGTAGTAGAGCTGCCGAAACACACAAGGCTATGGTGTCCATGATATTGTCATCTGCAGTTGAGTGTCTATGTGTTTGTTAATAGGAGAGTTTGAAGTACTTCTGTGTGTGGATAATGCCGAGTCCACTGCCTGCAGAAAGTGAGGAATTGGCGTAAATTTTAGGTTGGTTGGAGACACCTGTCTCTGTGTCTTCAGGTCCAGTTCCCAGTTCAGAGGGATTCTCTTGCAAGAGCTGGCCAAGAACGGTATATACCCCTGCTATACATTGGACACTATAGTCACATCAGTGTACGTAGGTGTCAGATTTGATGTCCGCAAGTTGAACGTTGGAGACTTTCTTTGGATAGCCAAGGAGAAATCATCCCCCCTGCGTGGTACATACAACAATAGCTCTATGTTACAGTATGGTACAATAGGGCCTCCTCTACATTACAGTGGGTATAGTGCGCTGTATTTCCTGCAGGTCAAGTGACTCTGCCCAGCTCAAGAGAAGTAGCACTGGATTACATAGTGGAGAGAAAACGTATGGATGACCTCGCTGGTAGCATAACCGACGGACGATTTAATGAGCAAAAGGTCCTCTATTCCTGCCCTTTACTTCCTTTATGTATGTGTATCAAAGTGAGAACTTCAAATTGACAGACTACATACTTTGTCTAGAGTGTCCATTAATGTGAAGATGTACTTGTATTCATCGCATGTTTATCGCTCTCTGTCTCCTCAGTTTCGTCTGAAGAACTGCGGAGTAAAGTTTCCCGTATATCTGGTGGAGGAGTTTGGAGACAAGATGCACCTGAAGCTGCCAGTCCGCTCCCTGGAACAGGCCATCTCCAACACACTGGTATCACATGCGTTGTGTGTGTGACAATCGTCCCCACCCTGTGGTGTTTCGTGCCGTCTTCTGCTATTAGACTGATGTATTGTGTCCATATGTACAGGTGATAGATGGTTTCAGGGTGCAGAGAACCACAGACATAAGAGACTCCGTGGTGTTCCTCACTCTCCTTACCAGACAACTCTCCACCCACTATGCCGTGAGTATATACATACTCTACTACCATTGCATATACTATATAGTCAGGCAAGAAAACTGCCTTAGGGCTCTAGTTGCTCGAAACATTATTTTCCTTCCAACCATAAGTGTACACTGTACACTCGTGTACATTTCGCCGCTATCAAATAGGAAAAGACGGTTGAGGCATATCCTTGGAGTGTCATGGCTGACGTGAACAAGCATCCTCCACCAGATGGTGACAAGGCAGGAAGACACGGCAGCCACCACCTCACCGTGGGTGACACAGTTCGTGGGGTCGAGTTTGCTTCCTTCAACGATGCCTCCGTCAAGAACAAGGTGCAAGAGAGTGTGCCGGTTTTTTTTTCGAGTTTCGAATGAATTGTTTTGTTTTAGACGCTGACGGCGTATGAAATGCTGGGTCGGCATCTCATTCAAGTCCCGTGTGTCTCAGCTGAGAGAGCAGCGGCCATTTTGGACCATTTCCCCACCATTTCTGCGTGAGTCAACTCCACTACTACACGGGACATGGAGAAAACTTGTGAATTGTGCAGTCTGAACGTTCTCAGTTGAAGCTATTTTGGAGGGGATAGCTCTCCAGTACGACAAATGATCCACTACAAGTGTTCTCCAGAGAACGTTATTATATACCACCAATTCACAGGTTTTCTCTCTGATTATCGTAATCTGCTGTGGAGTGTAGCCTAAGTCTCTATCACATGCAGACTGAGGGATGCATATGAGAAATGTGGAACCAGCACTGAGAGAGAGGCCCTTGTCTCCTGCTTGAAAGCAGGCCAGAGCAGGTGAGCTCTTACATCTCTAGCTAGCTGTGAACTGGTTTACATCTAGCTAGTTCTATTACCCATGAACTGGTTTATTTCTATGTATGCAGGAGTATGGGAAAGACTATTGGCAGTATTCTATCATGTTTGTACTGGGGACAGTGAGAATGGTCACCTCCTGTTGTGTTGAAACTCCTACATGCATGCATTACAACATTTTTCATGGTATAGATCTAAGTGCATGTAGTCTCACAAACCAGAATCGCACAGAAGGCAGTTGAGCAACTAAGCGATGTGCACCAGTCTACCGCACGAGAGGGTACCATAAGAGAACCACGTGAGAAGGAATCGTAATAAGAGAAACAAATGGGGGCGATGCTATACTATTTGTGTGTACGTCTCTGTCCTTGTGACTGTGGTATGGATATCTTAACCTTCCCCGGGATATATCGAGACAGATCGTTGTCCTGAATAGGGAGAAACATGAACCTCCTACGCACTGAGAGTCTTGTTACCATACTTTGACACTCTTCAGTAGATCTTTTTCTCTCTGGGACGAATCTCTGGACTGAATGAATCTGTGAAGAGCTGCTCTGGCAGCTGTAGGGTGAGAGAGAGACAACACCACACTGTAAATCATCTGTTACTTGCTTTACCTGTCAGACCCTATATATATATTTTTTATATTCCTTGCCAACTCACCTTTCCCTCTCTTGTTTGTCCCTGGGACTAACTTGACTCTGTACCTGTGCACAATACATACACTTTGTGAGCTTTATGTGTAAAAAAACATTACGCGTAGACAACGAGATGGAGCGAGGGACCTGCATACTTGTAGCTGGTGACTGCAGTGTATGGTGCACAAACTGGAATGGCGTAGATCATAATGTCCTCTGGTACGGGAGATCCCGTGAAGGAATCCAGTATTGACAACTGGTCCTGTATGAAAACTCCATAACCCTGAACAAACCACTTCATTTGTATGTCGCTCATCTTACCTTCTCCGTGTCATCGAGTTGATGGATATTTTCATCTGCCAGTATCGCTTTCTTCTCTTCCTCGTCTGAATCCTGGACACATTGTGAGGATGGTCAAAGAAACACACAGCCAGTCTCACCTCTCCATTGCCCTCGTACTCCCTCTCCAGTGAGTCATCAGTGGTAGCAGTGGCTCCATTAGTAGCAGCAGTAGCTACATCAGCAGAGGACAAATCAACCGGGACAATTTTCTCCTCTTCTTTGCCCTTTGATTTCTCTGTCCCTTCACTCGCACTTTCTTCCTTTTCCTCTTTTCCTCCAACTTCCGCACCACCCTCTTTTCCATCTTCACTTTCCTCTTGTCCGTCTTCCCCCTCCTCTTCCTCCTCCTCCTCCTCTTCCTCTACACCAGCAGCCGCACCATCAACAGTCTCCACATCCTCCACCACAATATCTGGTTCCCCTACAACTACCAGGGGGCCTAAATTTTCTCCCCCCTCCCCCACCACATCCGTTCCCTCAGCGGGAACAGATGTAGTGGACACAAACTGCGGGTCCAGTTGCTTGCGACGGGGAACATCTGATATCGCCGAGAGCTGATCTTTTCCTCGGGACTTCTGGTGGTACTTGTGTTTGGGGTTGGTCGGTGCGTTTCGGTTCTTCTGGCCTTTCCTTCCACCCTTTTGCTGAGATTGCTGTTGCGGCTGTTGTTTGGACGGTTGACCAGACTATAATAATTATACGAATTCAAATATAATTTTTGGTCTAAGAACTGATTTGTTAGTCAACTATCCAGAGTATAGAGGGAACTTACCGCGAGAATTTTCATCCTCAGCTCTCTCTCCTCCTCGTCCTGGTCGCCATACTTGTCCCTCATCTTCTTCTGCTTTGCCTGCAGACATCCATCATCATCACACACACAAGCAGTCTCTCCTATGAAGTACATCGAGTATAGCATACCTTTTGGCCTCTCTTGACCTGAACTGGTGGCTGTTGTGTCTGCATTTGCTGTTTCTGCAACAAAAAAAGGCCAAACACATTCTCCAACGCAACAAAATTTCGAAATTATGTAATTCGTGGGTGGGCATCACTTTGTTGCGACTAAGGACCACTCTGATCACTATAATTTGGTATTGTGTCAGTGGATTAATGAGACTACCTTCTTCTTGGACTGAGTTGGAGGAGGATTAGGATGGGGGGCAGGGGCCTCCCCTCTGTCAGTTGGTTGCGAATCCTGTCTTTTCATATCCCTAACAGCAGCTCACAATGCATAGTATCATAGAGGAGATTTCTTGTCTCTCACCTTCTCTGCTTGGCCGAGATGTGCTGGTGCCTCCTCCCTTCCTCCGCTGCTGTCTCCTCCAGCTCCCTCTGGACCCTCTCCCTCTCTGACTCCAGACTGACAGTTGACGTCTCACTCACCCATCGCTTCAGTTCAAACCTTCACAGGAAGAGAGAGATGCTATGCAAGTACTCTGTAGACTGCAATGAAGGCTGTGTTTGCATCGGAAGAGAAGGAGACACAGGGAGCCAGAGTGTCTGATGTACGCGGAGATCTGTCTGGGAACAAGACTAGTGGGTAGCCAGAGTGTCTAACATACGTGTCTCCTCCGATGTGGGACAGGGTGATGGTAGTGTCTGGTAGAACTGAATCCACTTCCTCCTCCTCTTCCTCCTCTGTTCACAGAGGACACACTAGACCCATTGACAAGAGTGGGTAGTGAGGACTCACCTTGATCAGCGGTGTCCTCCTCTACCTCCAGCACCTCCTCCTCTTCTGAGACCTGCTGACTCAGCCCACTCACCGACTCACTTTCCTGGACGGGTGGATATCTTTCTGCTTTTCTTTTTCCATCTAATTAACCCCTGAAGGACACCTCACGTATAATAATTATGGACACTTTACCCTCTCCCATTGGTATCTGGATCAGAGGAGTTCTATCCCCCTCCCCTCCTCCCACCCATGGCTCACCAGAGAAGGCTGGTCGTCTGTGGCAATCTGCCTCTCGTGCAGGTGAAGATGAATGCACATCTCGTCCACTTTGAACAGGAACCCAAACCCCATGGTCAGGTCACAGGGAGGGAGAAAGTTCTTCCGTCCTGCAACACACACACACAGAGAGAGAGAGAGGGATCCGCTGTCTTTGATCTTTCAACTGGCAATAACATTTCTAGTCCACTCAAGGAGCTAGACGAGGGGGTTACCCCTTACACTTCCTCTTGGCAACAGCACTTACATAGTTGAGATGCTTGTTAGAACTATTGGCTATGAGAACAGTTGAGAATGTTGACCGACTATTGGTTGCATGTGAACTAATATACATGGCTCATATTATTGTCATACCTCTGATCATGAAGCTACCAGTAGTCAGGTATTCTCCTGAAGGAGCAGTTTTCGAGACCTTTGGAAGTGAGGTAATCATTACATGAACATCCACATAGACAACTGTTAGTCATAATTATGCGAAATTTTAGTTAGCGACTGTATCGCACAAGTTCTCTGAATCTCAATATTTTCCTTCCTCAAATGGTACACAACAGGACTATAATTATTACACTGGTGTGATGGAGAGTGTATTGTAGGTATATACGCATACCTGGTGACTGTGCACCCACCAAGCGGAGGTCACGATACGAGCCTCCCAGGCAGAGCTGTAGCACACCGCCATACTACCAGCCTCTGTCAGAGTCCGCGGAGGCACCGGCCCACCTACAACACAACACAACACATGTACGTACTGCAGTCAGGATACTATTGACCCAGAGTAGGGGGTCTACCATGGAAGCACAAAATATTTCAATACCTCCAGTGTTCTTTATGATGACACTTGGAGCTCCGCGCAGATCAGCATGAACATACAGATCTCCTATAATACAGAGAGATCACCACACACACACACACACACACATACACTAGCAAGTGAGGGTGTATACTGTGTCTGACCTTCGGTGAGGTAGCGTTTGACCACCTGTTCGTTCTGCTGCTGGTCCCGCCCACCAATCACCAGGAAATTCTCAGAGCTGATGAACCAGTAGAACTTCTCAAACCTTCAGATCAGATGAGAGAGGCAGGCAGATGAGAGAGAGGGGGATGAGAGAGAGGGGAGATGAGAGAGAGGGAGATGAGAGAGGCAGGCAGATGAGAGAGAGAGGGAGATGAGAGAGGCAGGCCGATGAGAGAGAGGGAGATGAGAGAGGAAATTAACCAACCAGTGGATCTTCCTGGCTTTCTTGATCTTGGCAATGGTGGAGGCATCTTTCAGTGTCTGTTTTGTCTTCTTCTCAGCTGACTTGAGGGCCTGCACAGACGCATCACATCTCACAGTCAGTCACACAATTGGGGCACATGGCGAATAGCTTACATCAGGCTCTGGACATGATACTGTACATTGAGTGTGTAGGTTGAAGGAAAAATACCTTTTCCGAGGCTGCAATAGTCTTCTGCTCTTTCTTGAATGCACTTTTCTTATGCTCATAGTACCTGCATCCATAATGCATACACTCGATCAGACAACAAACACACAGATGCACACGCAAGGAGGGGTTAGGTTATGCAATGAGCAGTAATCACAGGGGGCGTCCATAACATTCCTTCCACCTCTGAGGAAAAACTAGCTAGAATGTCAAGTTGACAGCCACACAAACATACCCCTATAAGACAGATCACTTTAGAACAAGACCTATGACATAATACGCACCTGTTGACGTCTACTAGAAAACCACAAGGAGAGCTCGCGGATCAAAATATTGCCGGAGTTTACTCCACAAAAACGCAACCCACGGTAATAAACAGGTGTATAATAATTATGCTGATAAGAACCACGGTTTGACGTATGTATGTATGTATGTATGTATAGAGTACAGTGTGTTAGACATGATGTGAAATATGCTCCAACACAGACTAAGCTATGCATGGGGGCAGGGAGTCCAGAATGGAATGGGGGATAAAGATGGCGACGATCTGACGGGCTTGGCCAGGCAGGCAGCAAAAATGCACTGCACTGGGAGCAAGCTACTCTACCTGGCAACACCGGGGGAGCTAAGCGACGAGAGGCTGACCTTCTGGCATTGGAGAAGGCAGACATTCCTAGGTCAATATCAATTTTCGTCCCCTTCAACTGCTTCTTCTGTGTACACAGACAGTCAGGCCATAATACTCCCATTCAATTATCGTTGAAGCAAAGATGATAGGATACTTCTTCAGGGAAGTGAGCTGTATATACCTTTTTACTCTTCACTTCCCCAACCTCCACCTCGCCCTCCTCCTCCTCCACCTCCCCTGTTGGTTCCCTGTAGAACAGTGATGTAATGACTAAAAATAGCAACGCATGCTCGTGTGAAATCTATCTATAGTAACGTCTGTAAACAGCTGTACGGCTGTGGAAAAATTGAGATATTTTCTGAGAAAAAAATGAGGAAACTAAACATACTTTCAATTAGCTTTTCATAAACGAGAAACAAGAGAAACGAGGTGGAGTGTTGAAAATGCGCAAACTATGAATACCTCAATAACAGAGTAACTTCGTTAGAGGCTAGTTTCAGGCTGTGAATCGCCAAGGCAACGGGGTCGCCCCTGGCCTGAGCATCTCTAACGAGGAGTTCGACGTCGCCCCAGTCCATGGCGTTGGCGACGGCGCTACGGATGACGGTGCTGGCTCTCTCGACCAGGTCAATGTTGTACTCTATCAGTTGAGCTTTGTACCTGTCTTGTTCCTTGGGGGAGAGAGAGAGGGGTGTGTGTGTGAGAGAGAGAGAGAGAAAGAGAAGAGAGAAGAGGGGACAACAAGAAATTCTAGTAGAATATGTCAATTTCATGAATGGGGATGGGACCATTAAAACCCAATGTCAATCGATCATGAAATTTTTAGCCCCGCAAGTTCCATTTATAAACTGCTGGTCACATTAATTGTACCTGCTTCTTCTGAAGTTCGTCAATTCTCTTCATGTGGTCTCTCTTGACATTCTCCAGCTTTTTGACTGCTGTCTTTTGCTGCACACACACACACACACACACACACAGCAAACATAAGCCACAATAGAGCACACACACATGCATACTTGAAATAAAAACAACACCAACAACAACAACAGACCACGTTCAAAGCTTTGATGTCCTGCTTCTGGCTGGTCCGTGCTGAGAAAAACTCATCAACAGCCTGAAAATTTTGACACAGCAAAAGGAAAAGTGGGAAGAATGTTGTTTACTGTCCCCCCCCCCCCTCTGTACAGAAATAACGGTCAGTTACCGAGAAAGCATGGGTGAAAAACAACAGGTGTGACAGTTGACAATGACAAAATATGAATTTTGATCATTTGAAACATGTAACAAAGCATTCCCAGTTTCGATACATTTTCTGGTGTTTTCGCACAACAATGGACACCTACTTTCAGTATGCCGTAGAATCACGGATACACAAACACGTTCCTTTGGTTCCTTAGAAATTACTGATCACAGAATATCTGTACATGCTGCTGCGTACGTCATATATACCTTGCTGAGTGTTGGGAATTCTTTGTATGGGCATGTTGCATGCTGCCGAAACAGCATAGGATGAAACTCAACATTTCTATTGGAATAAAGAGCAAGTGGGAAGGAAGTAAGGGGGCGGAGGTAAATTATTGCCCTACGTCATTAGGGGCTCCCCCTCCTCCTCTGCTCCTCCAGGTTGTTGTCCGGCAACCTGCGGCCGGTCTTCTCTTCTCTGTATCACAATCCCCTGGACAACAAGGGGGAGGAGGAGGAGGAGGAGGAGGAGGAGGAGATGAGGAAGATGAGAGGATGCTGAAAAGCAACAAGACACACACACAGTACAGACAGACCTTGCTCTGGCAGTCTCTCAGATTTCTGAAGAGCTGGTCAGCCTCTTCCACGGCTGCCATCACTTTCTCTATGTCTGTAATTACAGACCAGTACAAAACACTACCAATACCAGGTTCCATTGGGAAATTATTCCTAACGTCACAAAACCTTTACATGGTTGTTTTTTGGGGAGCACGGGTAAGCGATGAGGCAAACAAAACCTATTTAGATACTTGAAAAGGTACATGTTTCCAGGATGTATAATAACCTGTTTCGAGATAGAAGCCAGAGCCAATCTTGGCAGTGTCTTTGATGCCAGCTCCGAGAAGACAGTGAGACAACAGAGCAGCTCCATACACTGCAACATACACAGGCATACTGTACATACATGTACATACTTCAATACTGTAACATATGTACCTCAATAAGGGGACTCAGGACACACTAGGCTGAACTACATGGAGCATACAGTAATAATCATCAAGGCACACTTACCAAAGTGAGGATTGAGCACATGTTTCAGCTGTTCCCCTTTCTTGGCTGCAGAGAGAGCCTGCTCCAACCTCGGATGATAAACGAGAAACACAATTACTTTTCTCTCCATTCTCTCTCGGTCTCTCCATCCAAAAAAACTCACTGCTGTCTGGAGGGCAAGGGCTGCTCTCTCTTGACGGTGTCCTGGGAGAATGTCTCTCTGACTGCAAACCTAACGTCGGCATCAGCATCGGTTCTGGTTCTGAGGAGACTGAGGATTAGATAGTCACAGTCCGTCAGGATTACATTGCCCTGGACAAGGTGTGCATGTGTGTGTGGGGGGGGAGAGGGGCGAGATGTGGGAGTTAGCAGAGTTAGCGAATATGAAGGAGAGGAGGGAGAAAGGAAGGAGTGAAGGGAAAAGAAGTACGGGGAAGGAATGGGAGAACGGGATAAAGTTAGCCAACCTATGAGGACTGACCCTGTCATAGAGCTCGATAATGAGGTGGTAGGCGGCCTGCTCGGAGCCAAACTGGAGATCCAGGACTCTGTCTACTCCCAGCTGTGATATGGCCACCAGTCGCCTGGTCCGCAGGTGCTTCCTCAACTGAATGGGGAAACCACAAAATGTCCTCCCTACACACCCCACCACTGGAAGATACACAGAACATACATGGTATAATGCTGACTAGGAAACACCCCACCAATGGAAGAAGTATATGTATATACACAGTGCAATACTGACTAATGGGGCTTTAAGGTTTGGGGCTTCCAGAACTTTCTTTAGAGAAAGAGCGGGAAATTTCCAGAAGCCCAGGACTATGTGCCATAGAGGAGAGTCCCAGAATTCCCAACATGCCAAATGGAGGAGAATGACCTTCATGCTGAACCCTGACGGCTGCATGCTCTTGGGCCACTCGAACTCTGTGGTGTGTATCCGGCACCCCGACTCAAACAGGAGCACTTTCTTCACGTCCGGTCTGTGTGTTGGTGTGTGTGTGTGTGTCGGTGTGTGTGTGTGTGTCATTGAATCACTGGGGTTCCTGCTAGCTGGTATATACAGTGTTTTAATTAAGGTCACTATTACATCAGGTGCAACTTTGCGTGAAATGAAAATGAGTCCATAAAGCAAGTCGGAAAATAAACAGTTATGCCTATTGCAAACAACGCCATGTTGTACCGACTATTATATTATTAAAGTTGCATTACGACTTTGTCTCACGTGTAACAAAGTTGGACCGTGTTAGTTAGGTAAAGAGAGAGGGGGTCCCTTACTTGGCCAGTTTGATGAGGTAGGTCTTGTGGTCGACATCATACACATTGGCCACCCTCATTCCTATCAAACTGAAACAGAGGGGAAACTATATATATATGTTGTCAGACCCTGAGAATAGAACATTCCAAGTTTGGCCCGTGAGGACTATTTTCCATGGAGGGACTATTGTTGGAACAGGAGTCTAATTTACCAGATACCAACGCAAGACATAAAATGTGTGAAGTTAAGGATTACTGCAGCTATCAAACATCCCAATATTCATCGTAATATTTTGTGCTGCAGATATTTTGTCAATTTTCCTATTACTGACACGCAACATCCAATAAGCTTGTGTAATCACACCTATCAACATGTGAGTACTTTCTAGTAATATTATATACAGCTGAATTACATAACGGCAGACGTCATTACCAATGCAATACCTTTTCCTATTATGTCCATAAAACATTTCAGTTCCGTTTGGGCTGATTGAATGCTCAGACAGTTTTCCCATGCAGGAAGTAATGTGGTGACGTCAAATAACGTACAAATCCCACTGGTAGCTATAATTATGGCTATACCATACAGAACCATGGAAACAAGACGGAAGTCTTGACTGAGCGACAGTTTCAGTACCATAATTCCAGTGTGAATTGGGTTATGTAAGTATATATACCTCTCGCGGAGGTCCTGGAGGACCGAGAACACGTCTATAGTAGTGAACCTCTCCTTCATGGCAGTAGTAATGGTCCCAGTTGCACACCACGTTTTCCCCCGTTCTATTGTGCTGAGTCAGCTGAATTTGTGTGCTGAGTCAGCAAAAATGTCATTTGGCGGCGCGCGCATACGCGGGAAACTTGAATGAGAGTAGAATGTATGCACGGTGAATACAAGCTTTTTAGTCAAAGGTGGGTTGGGATATAGAGGAGAACTCAAAGTCACTAGAGTAGGCAGGGCTAAGTGGTGGAGACTCCTCCCCCACGGATGATGTCATCCCAGTTGGCACGGAGATCTGTAGTTGAGTCCTACCGCCTGGGGACACAGAGGACCCACCGACCTGAGCCTTTCCTCTCGCTGCAGGAGGAACATTGGCGGGTTGAGGTGGGCCTGTGTCCCAGAATAATCGCGGCGTTAGTCCAATATCAGTAGCATCACTAGGTAATGCTCCAGGCTTGACATGTAGAGGTGTAGTTTGGGGAAGAGAAGGGGGTGTGGTTTGGGGAGGAGGTGGAGGGGTGGTTTGGAGAGAAGATGAAGGGAGAGGAGGAGATGGTGAAGGAGAGATAAAAGACTCCAGCGGTGGAGGTCTGGTTGCATCAGGAGACATATCTTCTTCAGTGGATGCCTCGCCCTCACCCAAGTTTAGCTCCGTAATTTTATCACTCCTTGTTGCCCCTTCTCCAATGGGAGCATAGTCGTTTGAGTCTTGAGCAGTAAACTCTTTAGATCTAGCATCATCAGCAGCCTCCTTGTCATCACTGCTCAGAGCAAGTGGGGCAGGCGAGACAGTTATAACCCGCGCTGGTCCCAGTTCACTGCTAACTCGTAGCCTTCTTCTGACAGGAGCCACTCGTCCATGCTGAGCAAGGGCAGGTGAATCACGCAGGGATGACGGGAACGAGTGGGGACCGACAGAAGCTGACGTGGTGTCCTGTGACGGTGGCTTGTCAACTTCTCTCGGACTGTGACTGGATGAAGAGCTCTGGTTAGATAATCGAATGACGTCGATGCCGTCTCTGGTCTTGTTTCGAGTGGTGAGCCTCACCCTGATCTCCCCAGGAGAAGACGCTGCCACGGTTTCTTGTAGTGGTTGTTGGGTTGCCTTCTTTTCTCTGTTGTCCACTGGGTGCTCACAGAGAACTGGGTTGAGCTCTCCCTCAGAATGAACAAAGCTCACCGACAAATCAGATTTCTTTCCCTTCCCTGACTCATTGGCCCTTGCCTCTCCTGGAGATGCAGATTTGATCTGCTCGAGGGGAAACTTTCGGTGGTACGGCAACCCCCGTGACCCCATGACCTCCCCAGCTAAGCCGACTGTGAATGGAGTCCTCCGGATACCCTTCTCCCCTCTTCCAGGAGGTCTCAGTGGTGTTGAGTTTCTCTCCTCTCTCCCTCTCACTTCTCCTCCGGACAGACGGCTGTGGCGACCGTCTTGACTATCTCTGCTGATGACAGAGAGTACATCCGAGGGAGTGTTATCTCGAGAGGAAGACAAGGTGAAGGGAGTGGAGGAGGAGGAAGAAGAGGAGGGGGAATCGTGTCCCGGGGAGGATCGTAGATTGGCTAGGAAGCGATCTAAAGGGTCGCCCACCCCACGTCTTCCTCTACCTCTCACTTCTCCCTCACTGAGGACCTGCGTAGGAATGAAACCTTATCAAACTATATACAGACAGAGAGTGTAGATGACCGTACATTAGTGTCGGACTGGAAGCTGCTGGAATGTCTCGAAGTGTCGGTAAGTGAATCTGGTGAGCTCTTCAGTTCCAGGAAAGCAGTCCCTGCAGGCAACATCTCTGCAAACAGACACACAAGATGCCCTATCATTTCAATACACACACACACAGCCAGTCTGTCGCACTTTTTCTCTTGTTGTTTGTCTGATTTTGTAATGGCCCCATCTTGGTGGCATAGGTAGAGTACCAGCGAGCATCCCCAGGTGACAAGGCAGCTTCTCCCTCACTCAGAGAGTTAGCACCTGCACCAGACTGAGGTAGTCTGTTGGAAAAATGAAGTGGATAAGTATACCTTCCAGCATCACAACACAAGCTACTGGAATATTATTTCGAAAAAACATAAATTTGCCAATAGTTTGCACCCCAAGTTGACCTTGGGTGTGTGGCTCACCGCTGGAGCAGGCACTCTCCTGTCGATATCTCTTGGTCGGTGGTGAGATTGGTGACTGTGGTGAGGCTGTGAGGGTGGGGAGGGTGTGTCTCGGTGCAAGTGGTGGTAGGGGAGGTGGAGGAAGAGGAGCTCTCAGACAAGCTTAACCTACGGCAAAACATTGGTAAAGAAAAATAATTTTATACCTCTGCTGCTTTTCACATATATGCGTAGGTATACAGCCAAAGTGAGGCTTATGATAAAGACTTTTTAAGGATTGAGGACCATGCCAAACCAGTACATCTTGGACATTCCATTATTATGCAAAACAGCAATTCAGAAGATTAGCAACATGTTCAAATGCAGCAGTATATCTAATTATTTGCCCAAAAGCTGCTGAGACCTGCCAAGTAGGGAAGCATACCAGCATACCAGGAAAACGGAAACATATTTGCATTGAGATCATGCACATCTTAACGAAGTACTACCGTACTTAGTGACCAAAGGGGAAGCCGACAGGACTGAGGTTGTGTGTGGTTCCCAGAGAGCTGCAACCAGGTAGGTACAAAGAAGGCTTTTCCGTGAGAATTGCCACTAGCTTCCATTTCATGCAAAAACTAATTATCATTAACTCAGTAATTCTACACTACACTACACACACACACAGCCATTCAGCATGCCAAAACACTTTGTCAATTCAGAGAATTGGCAGGTCAGCGTGTGGAGGAATGTCAGAGGAGCATATTCATAGATACTTTGCCTGTACCAATTGCCTTCTGGATACCGTAATACCAGACTTACATGCATGTATTATACTAGTGTTTACTATTGTAGTAACTACGTAATGTGTGTTTTCGCAAACAAACAGGGGCCCCAGATAATTAAATTATGTCGTCTACCACAAGTTGTTTCCTTCGGGGTGAAGGTTGTGAAATAGGTATATAGGAATCTAGAGGCAAAGGCTGCAGGTATGCACCCACGCCCTATCAGATTGCCGGGAAAAGTCTATATCAGTACGTGTAAGGGGTGCATGAATCTGAGGAGTTTCACATTGCGAGTCATCCTACGCAAACTACGCACTGTAAACAGCACAGGGATATCGGGTGTTAGCTGCTCGCTAATCGAGTTAGAGTTTCAGAGTGACATCATGGGAATTCCGTGTCGTTGTCAACACGACGTGTGCAGCCAACCGGAGTCACCCAGACACCGATATCCATCGCCCTTGAAATGCTAATCAATTGGGGATGTGGTAACGTATTTCAACCTGGAGAGTGAGAAAAATGCGTGATGTATTACCCCCGCACATGCACCCACTTCCTGTGGTTTGACCCCTCAGACTATTGAAATCAGAGCTGCTAGAATCATCACCACCTCTTTATTCCGGAAGGTTAGCGGGCGAGTGACTAGTGAACCCTGAAATCAGATGTCATTAATCACTTTTCACTTTGAATTCTATCCTCTAAGGCAATTAATGGAGCAGGGATCACTGTATCACATTATGATATGATGCATGGTCACGTACTGTTTTGGGGGAGGTTGAGAGGGCATGGGGGTGGGTTCGTCGGGCTCTGTCGTCGGAGAGGGAGGTGTGGGAGTGGGCGGAGTCTGGTTAGGAGGGGAGGGGGTGGGGGTGGCGAGAGGAGAAAGTTCCTTGGAGTCTCCTTTGAGGTAAGAGGTCGGAGTATTCCCCCATCCTTCTGAAGTAGTTGCTGACATGTCTTCCTCCGTTTCCTGTGCAGGGGTGGGAATGAGGCACGGAAATGGTGGGAAGACTGTGCATGGTGCCATCATGGGCTTTGGAAACTCAATGTGATGTGTGTATATATATAGGTATGGAGCCTCTGAGAGATGTACACAGAAAAGTCACATATACTCCCTCACAGGGCGACTTGTAAGATTTCCTTTCGTGCTCAATGTTGAGTACGATGTGACCTTGGCACACGTTCTATCACCATTGGGAATTCATGCATGCATACATGCAGCCAGCCCCATTTAACCTCATCTTTACATCTCAACCTTCGGTGACCCTCCAATGCACCCGATAATCCTTACTCCTTTTGGGTGTTATAATTAACCGGTTAACCCCTTAACCTCCACGAACCTCACTAAATTCCCAGCCAGTGAGCTAGGTCAGTTAGAATAGCATATTGTAAGGCACAGAATCATGTAAAAAGCTACTGAGGTTAATAGGACTTACATGTCATGAATACTGCAGGTTTACTGCCTTACTTGTGGTGTAGATAAAATGGTACGAGGTGACGTTTCGGTCGAGTCACTTTTCCGTGAGATAGGGGGCGTGGCAGTGGGTGTGGCTAACTGTGGTAGAGGAGAATGGAGTGAAGAGTCTTCATCCGGTGGAGGTGGGGAGGGGGGAAGGGGAGGAAGGGAGGGGGAAGTGGGGAGAGGGGAGAGGGAAGGAGTTGGGACTCGAGGTGTGCTCTGAGAGGAACCATAACTGCACACACTTTCTTTGTTTTCAGAACCAACAGCCACCATCGTCTCTCTGTGGAATACGGACACCAGGTAATCTTAGAGTTGAGCTAAAAACAGCAACTCACCCTCCATCTTCTCTCTCCTCCTCCTCCTCGTGGTCGTGGCACGACTGAAACTCTCTCAGTGCTTCAGTCACCTTCTCCCTCAGCACCTCCCTCACTACTGCCTCCACCACACCCCCACCCCTGGCACCCTCACACCCCCCTCCTCCTCCTCCTCCTCTTCCCCACACACTCTCCCGCACATCTCCTATTCCACCAGCTAAAGGAACACGGAATAATATTCTTCTATCACCGGATGTCTGTCGCTGGATATAATGCCCCAACATGCGTCTACATTAAAGCCAATCACAGACGTATTAGGTGGCCACAGTCATAATAGTTGTTGAATGTACATACGTACGCACACACTACCAGTTCCCACACGAGATCGTTACGTAACGAGAGATGAACTGACTAGACAACAGAGGATGATTGCTCAGCATCAAAGACTGTTCCATATGTGCAGTATATACACCGCGCAAACCGAAACACACCTCAATCGATACACAAGTGCACCCTTCAACCGGGGACCATAAAAGCAGATCACAACACCTTTTGCCTGGCGCTAATCAAGGCCGGGTCGAGCCTGCAAACAAAACTGCCACAACATGAGACTTCAGATGCTGGCCTGTTGGCCCACACGCCCACACCTCGATTGAACCGTGAGCCCAACAAGAACTCCGCTAAGTAAACAGCGGGAGGGAGTTAGGGGATTGACCGCCGACTTCACTTTGAGGGAATGCAGCAAACGTAGTATACACCAGATTCAGCTCCTCTGTGAGGATCCCAACAAAAGAGAGGAAGGAAACCTCACCTTCTGTGGTCATTTTTCAAGCGGAGTCCCACACCCACCATCCTCTGAAACCCTGCTCCTTGTTTGTTACTGAACACAACCACCACACACAGTCACGACCAACTCAGGCCAACTCAGGCCAACTCAGGCGTCTCTTTATTACGTACGTACGTAGCTGAAACACAGACCAAAGGTTGTGCAGTGTGTATGGTCTTAAAAACGGGTCCTCAATTGCCACATTAAGTGAGGAATTAGGTTACATCATAATATTACGGAAGTCCAGAGTTGGTCTGGAGAAATGGATAATCTGCCTGAAAACACAGGGAGATAGGAGAAGGATAAAAAGCTTCCTCGTATGCCAGAGAAGGTCTTGGGACTCGGTTTCAAAATGCCAGAATGACAAGGATCAAAGGATTGCCAGTGGGTGTATGAGGTGGGAGGTTGAGGGTCAAGACCCTGAATTTCAGCAGGCTAAATTCTGCACCAGGCTTCACTCCCATCTTTCCTTGAAGATTAGCGGGTGACAGGAAATGACAGAAATGAGGGCTGCAATATGAGATTCCTCACTTCCCGGCTTTCCAGAGGAGGTGTGGACCAACAACATTGCCAGAGGTGAGCTCATTCCCTGAGGTAAGAGGAAAGGGGGGTCTGGGAAGCTCCATGTGGCTCATTTAGCTCTCTTTTGTTTGAAGGTCCATCCTGCTTCCTACAATCCAGCTCACATAGGAAAGAGTTGCCTGTTGTCTAGACTATTTCCTCTGCCAAAGCCTTATATGAGGAAGAGACTGTTAGTTACAGTCAGCACCCGGCTTTCCATACTCCTCCACCCATTGAATATCTATGGATCAAGCTGGGGCAAGAACTCCTCTATATTATATGTTGGCAATTTTACCTATAGAGGCTATCTGGGCAGCCAATGATGGGTATGTGCATCAGTAGGTTTAGGATGGGGGCACTCTATCTCACAGTTGAACTCACTCTTCAAATGAGGGTACATCTCTAAAACGACCATTCTCTCATCAGTAACAACTCTATGTGGAAAAGGTTCCTGTACATTGGTGCTCGGATCAGGTGGACCATGCATGCAGCCTAGAGTGTTGGGTGCGAGAAGCGAGGGATGTGTAGGAGTGCCAGTGGGTAAGTGAGAATCTCTTCTGCTATTGTGATGATAGGAAACTGTGGGTATTCTGTGTGCACAGATATTCCTTTGTTGTGGCCTGGGGAGTTTCGATATTACTCCAGCTGTGCACAGAATAAGGAGCCCGAGGAGTGTATTAATGGATGTCTTACTGTTGCGTGCCATTAGACAATACTTACTTGGTATGTGTACTACTGTGTCACGACCATTTGTTTGCAAAATACAGCGCTTCAGTAGGGCAATGTTACTACCTCGAATCACTCAACCAGACAATGATCTGCCCTGCCCAGTCAAAATAACATCGACGACAGCGACAGTATTAGTTTCAAGAGCCCACGGACCCTCCCACCACGGACACACACTCCATAACAAATTACGGAGAAAAAGCTTTCTGAGTTGTAAAACCCGAGGGAGGACGAGAGGGCCCAAATTCACCGTGATTAGCATCCACAACATCAAAGCATATTTCGTCTGAAAGAGAGGGAGTCAAAGGAGGGGGGAGCTACCCTCTTTCCTGCTTTGGCTAAGGGACTGCGTCCTCTGCTATTATAAGTACAGGAAAACCATCACTCCCACACTGGCAGTTTGCATCTCTCGGAAAACCGCCCTAAAAATCATTTATCTTCCCCCCCTAGTGAATTGGTCACACACCGTTCGTCGTGCGCACTGTTGTTTGAGGCGTGATACGGGTGAGTAGTTATGAGGAGCAAGTAGCTGAAAACCTTCCACACTACAAGGTTATCTATTGCCACCACAGCCCCACAGTGCATCACATGATCGCAAATTCGTCTGTTGCAACCCCGGATGGACGGATCGTATTACATGTGATGAATTAGAGAAAAAGTGCATGTACTCTGTGAGCAGGCTTCAAATAAAACAGAGTCCAGTCAGTGACAGCATAATATGCATACTCTCACTGGCAGAATATACGCACACACACATGTACGTACATCATGTGTAGGTGTTTACTACAGGGGGTTATCATGTTACGTTCAAAAAGCACATACATGTATAATACTATAATAACGTATTGTAGTAATTGATTGGTAAGGGCAGAACAGTGCCATGAAATGGAACGTAACCGTATGGAATTTAAACTAGAAGTGTTATTACACAAAATGGAACTTAATGTGTGGAATTTAGACTATCTGACGATTAATTGGCGAAAAATCCGTGTGAAATGCAACAAACCTGCGGTTGCAATGTCGGTGTGCGGTGGTACTGATGTGTAGGGTCGCTGGGGGTGGGAGGGTGGGGAGAGGGTACACGTCGAACACGAGTTTGGAGAATTGACCAATCGGTGTCCGGGATTCTGGTCACATGACGTCTCATGTGACCGATCTCTTGCAGCGGCCAGCACCCGTGTCAGCAACTCTCGAGTTGCCCTGCAGTGGCAAAGGATATAAATATTCGAAGAAGGAAAAATGCAATAATGAGTAACAAGGTCCTTAATATTCCATTATTAAATGTGCAGCCGGTGTAATAACAATAGCACACTGCCTTAATTGGGCATTAATATTTCTTCTATGTCCGACTGGAATTACAAAACACTCGAGAAACCAAAAAGATGACTGTAGATAGTATATATATACAATAGCGACTGAGTGTATTCATGCATCATACTAAACTGGGGCAGTATTAGTTCCAGTTTGCCATGTGACACACAGAAGTTGCAATGTTGTAATAGTGTTATGTTTGAGTCACTCCTTGCCCGTATGGCGAGCCTTTGTGTAGCTATAATATAGCACTGCACACCCTAGGACACCCACCAATGCCCCGTTACATAACTAAACTGTACAGAGAGAGGGGGGCATCTTTTGGCACTGTGTGTAGGTATGCTAAGACACTATGTGACTACTCAGGTGAAGATTATGCGTTCCGAGCTCTGTACACATGGCCTTCTGTGGGAGGAAGGGGACAAGGTACAGGATATGCATCATGATGTATGCATACTTATGCTAATAGCAGAGAGTCTATTGGGCTTCTTCCCCATACAACGTGGGGTGTCTCAGTAGTTCCCACACCACCAATCTGTTTACCCTCTGGCCATAAGCAGCCGAGAGCTGGAATGCTGATTGTTATTCCACGAAATAACAGGAGACATTGAGGGGCAAGAGTCCTCAATATGTGCCTGTCTTTTTCACATCTGAATCTCACGCACAACTATAAAGTCTAGGACCCACCATTCCTTTCCTTCGTTCTCCAGATATTCCGTTATCTTGTGGCCGACTTTCTCCGCCGACAAATCTCTGTCGATCTCCTCCTCGAGATGACGACAGGCCGGAGGACGAGGAGGTGCTGGTCTTTCGTCTTCTGATGGGGATAACCCTGCGTGATTTCCTGGTAACGAGATCCCGAACGGCTCGATGTCATCATCGTCACCGTGTGGTGTTGGATTCTGTATATACACAGAAAGAGGGAAATAGAAATCAAACAGCAAGTAAAAACAAGGAAAAATTGAAGCCTGCAGGACAGAGTTTGTTTTAGGGGGTGTTGGTTGGGAATTGTCAGGTGGAGTGCAGCTTGTATCATATGCTCCATCATCACTAAAAATGACCTAGTACGGATGTCGCAACAAGGAAAAATAATTATTGTGGCAAATCTCTCTGTTAGAGCAATAACTTTCTATTACAACAATTCCAGGAGCAATTAGTGTAACATACACCCATGTACTTACGGGAAATTAGCACATTACCGAGATCATAGCCAATACAGGCATCTGCATGCATGCTAAAATGTGGGTACAAATAGGCCTACGTAGCTATGTACTATAAAATTGTTAGATATCAGGGCTGTTGTTGTTGCCTTCTCGGTGGAGTGATGTAAGGAGAAAAACATAGGTCTGCTATACGTATATATGCCGCGTCATGAGCTGCATACACGTCATATGGTACCAATTTTGCACCAATAGGCAGTCATTTTAGTCCCAGGCTAAGATCACTGAAACAAAAGACCTATATATAGCAGTTCCTGCTTCGGTGGAATTCAGTTATGCAGGGCTCAGCCAGCATACACTGTGATAGGGGGTCATTATGTCTCAACCCCTCAATACAATAGGTCATTGACCTCTTTATGTCCCCTCTGTGTATATAACCTCTTGTCTCAGTTAGATAGTGAAAACAATTCCCACAGTAAAAATTCACAGGAAAAATGCTTACTGCTTTCCTTGGCACTTGACTTTTCCCAGAACATCCTCCCTGTGGCATGCACTGTTTATACAGGGCATGGGTGACTTTCCAGAAAAGTTTACTCTCTCCTTTGACCTCTCTCTTCCTCTCTCATTCACAGGTTAAACTAGCAATCCTTGCTAGTAATCTCTCAGGAAAACTCAGTAAATCTTGTGGGCGAAACTCGGTATATTTCCACGGTTAATTTTCAGGATACTGGAGGTGGCGATGAAACCCCGGTTGGGTATATTATGTATGTGTGAATGTGCGTTGGAGTGTTCAATGTATTGCCAACAGGTCCCAGGGAAGTCTTATCCCGAGCTATTCAAGAGTCAAGATCAAAGACCCAATATCCACACTGAATCCTCTAATGGTGCACATGTGTGTGACAATCACACTCTATACTGCATGGAGCAATACCTAAAGTATGGGAGTTGGTGGTCTGTCAAAATAGTGTGACTAATTGGATTACAATCCTCTTAACAGCACTTGAGGATTCCTTCTTGGGGCGCCCTACACCACCTTTTTGAGGGAAACCAAGGCCATGAATACCATCTGTGGTTGTAACTCTATATATGATGTGGGAAAGAGAGCACTGGTCTGAGGTCACCACACTATAGGGAGCATGTTTCTGCAGATCATGCCCGTGGAACTTATGGTCGTCTTTCCATGTGTGCGAAGTTTTAGAGTTATGCTGTATAATTGATGATCTTTTTGTTGTCGGTCACAAGACTCTGACATAAAACTATATATTCCACCACGAGTTGAATATGGCTTTTAGAATTACGTAAGTTCACACCATCACTTACCGTTGTCACCTCATAGATATTCCGAGCGGAAGGAAGAAAGCTCTATAGAACCCAACCAACCTGAATACCCTGACCATAAGTAAATGGACAGATCACTCTCAGATTAATTTGACCTCGTTCCAAATTCAAAGACTCCTTTCTAGAAAGATGTGGGTGAGGTTTGCACAGTCAGTATCCCAGCAAAGCTACAATTCCAAGTGGTTTTTCCACCTGGGCACAATCCCCAATGAAAACTGGACACCTGTGGTTGCTAACCTTGCTCTAGAGTATCAGCAGGTTTGAGTGATAAGGGACCTTGATGTGGTGGCCCTGGGGGGAATGGGAGGGAAGCTGCATTCCCAATGAGACCATAGGAGCCAGAGGGGGGGGGTGGGGTTGAGCCACAATTCTCTCTTCAGCCCTATAAACAAACATTGGTGGGTGGATGTGCCCACATGGCCAGGAATGACATAACACCTGGCTTTGTGGGGTCACTGGGAGAGAGAGACAGAGTGAAAATGGCAGAAAACCACCGGTAGCCAGACTGACTGCTGGCAGTGGGACCACAGAATGAAGAGGAAGCCACAGAGCCAAAGATCATCCAAATATTGGCATACTCAGCCGTAATCTTTCCTCCACTGCATGTTTGCTTATCCCCTTGGACCGTGTTTTCTGAATAGCCGTCCCTGCAACATGCACCCAACTAAGGAGGCACGGGCCAGACAAAGCCCAGGACAGCTTGCTTAACAACAGCGGTGAATTCAATCGGACACATGCAAGTGATCTTGTTCGGAAAAATTTTTGCTGTTTGAAATCATTCAGCTAAACAGTGGATACCTGTGTGCCTTTGACACGGAGATATTCGTTTAAAGTTTTTAAACTTCAGAGCAGAATACGTACATAACAAAGGAGGGCTTGTTAACTATACATAAAAAGGACCGAAGTACATATACAGTACATTGATCCATATAAGGAAGAGGTGGTGACTGAATGTAAGTTTACCAAAAAAAACCAGCAAGTTCCCAACCAACCACGTTTTTTTGCATTTTTCTAAACAGCGTGTGATCCAGACCTAATATTGATATTGAAAAAACTGAGTGCTGTCAATCCAATCTAATTTACAGGCACCCTTCCACCAATGGAGTTATGATAGCTACACAGGGTTGAGGGCTCACTATGTCAGCCCTCTCAATTGTTTACATGAGAAAGGCACGGGTTAGCGAGAAATTGGAGTGGAACACAGGGGCTTGGTTCCTGTTTCTGGTGAGATTGAGGTTGTTTATCATCCTATGGAGAGTGAGGCCACCAGCTAGTCGCCACCACAGAAAGGTCTGCAGCTGCTTATAATGTTCTAAGTTACATAAAATGAATTCATTTACTTTGAGCATGTACAGGTATCACATTTGAGTGTTTAAAGTTCATAATCCTAGCCATTAGCATGCAGGTTAGCAAATCAAAAATGTTTTTGAGTGTCTGAAGTTCACACAAACAAGTTTCCCTAAAGCTACTATAGGGACAAAGGACGAAAATCAGATATAGAGGTCAAACACCTGTAAGTGAACAAAATTAGCCCAGATGGGATTTGTAAATAATATACTACCTTGGAAACATAAAATACTAGATCAAAAGCAATTAGTTTTAAATGAGAGATCATTACTCCTAATCTTATGGTGCTGGTAGTGCTTGTCATGGAACAACAGTCTTGCATTTCAGTTGTACTACAAAGATATTGGACCTCCACTCCCGTCCATATACCACTACTTCAAGGTGAGATGAATACTACGGGGGATAAAGGAGTGCATTGCGCATAGTACAAACATATGTACGCACACACAAACACACACACACACACCCTTGACAATGGCACCAACAAACCGCCTACCGATATGTTGCACGATCGGCGATGCCTATCTTGCAGACATTGCAGTAACCCAACAAGACAGATGTATTGCATTTCGCGGTCCCCCGCTGTTGTGGTCACGTTGCAGGCCAGCAGCGGGGTGGCGAAGGAAAACGTAAGAAGAACCTGAGAAAAACTACGTGTCCCACCGCCACCTAGTGCACACACACACATTCAAAGAAAGTAGAGTCCGATTTCGTACCCGAAACCATCCCCGAAAGTTAAGCTGTGACTGTTGGCAATTTGTGACCCATGAACTCATGCTTGGAGTCGACTAGCAAGACGCTCTGTGGGTGGGTACAGGAAGAGCACGAAGCTAAAATTTATTACCCAATGATGATGCCCCCAAAATAGCGTGACTTTGGCGGTGTAAGGCGGGAGAGGGGAGGATATCCTGGTCTCTGGGGCTGAATGCAACAAAACCGAACTCTTTCACAGACTCTGGCCCACTCCCAGGAAGTCAGGTAGCTAATGAGGCAGTCCAGAATAACAGAGCCCGGTACGCCATACTGTCATCATCACACACACACACAGACGCATGCATGTGCGTCGGGAAAAAAAGCAATATCAGCAGGGTTCAGTTACACAGATGTATTTTAGCTCTGTGTGTGGCTGGCTGGCCACCAGACCAGATTATGGGGCGACGCCACGCGATCCTCCAGTGTGTACACAAGCTTAACCTACCGAGGAGAGAGCTCCATTAGAAACAGGGGCGGGAGGGTAAGAAACAGAGCAGCAAAAACACCTGATGTAATGATGATGATACCTGATGCATAATCACGACGAGACTGGTATAATATTATACTAGGAGAGTGTGAATACAAAGTGTGCTCTATCGAGGGCCAGACACTGCTTGAATGGAGATCCCGAGGTGGCAGATAAAATCATCGGTGCACACTGTGCCCTAGAAACATGGGACGAACACTAGCAACACAGTGTACGCATCCCATTCACTGGGAGCCACTATATCATCCGAAGCAGGCACAACATCGGTCGGTCCTACAACAACGGAGTGTTCCCCGACACGGAAACTCGTTCGCGAGCAAACGAGCGCCAATGTGCGTTTCTCGCAACTCAAAGGGTATTTACATCCCGAAGACAGTGGTGTTGTTTGTGATACCCTTGAGAAACATGCCAGTTACAGAACCAGAATACACTGAGGCTTTTGCGTATGAGTAACCATTACATCGTATGTATCTGGGGCGTCATGAATAGGCAAGTTAGTGGTCAAAGATTATGCTGACAATCAAAGGAGAGTTCACACGTACACAACACACAAATGTAATACTATTGCAAGTATGCATACCTCGGCAGTAGATTCAGATGATTGAGAAGTAGAGATGTCCAGTGGAGGCAAAATCTGAGGAAAAGAGGTTACTCACATTTGGTCAAGACCTGGACAATACCCTCTCTCTACACCTTGCAAAGGTGACTGAACCAGCCAGCCACAGGGTTCAAGCAGTCTAGAGTGATGATTTCATATTGAGGAACAATTGTGGTATAGCTATACACCTATAGTGATTGTATACGCACAGCCAAGGGGAAGTCACAGACTCTGTTTAGTGAGTGAATCCTTCAGTGAGAGACATGCACAGAGCCCAATTGTCTGGCTGAGAAACAATGTCACAGCCTTACACAGGTTAACTTCAGTTTCACTCAAGTTAACCTTACTACCTACCATAGTTACCCTCCCCCTATCAATAGACTGTGTAGGATGGTAGTGGAGACAGTAGCTTGTCTGGGAAAACCCAGACAGACAGCCTCACTACAGCAAGGAAAATATTTTCACATAGGATGTATATACAAATACCAGCAACTGTAGTAACAGCAGTGAATATGGGTGCCATAATTACGAGGATGACACCCACAAAGCAGTTAAGCTTTTCCTTGTTTCGATAAGCAGCTTCCTTGAACACAAAGATAACAGGCAAACTGTGGTATTATTAAAAGACTGCAAACAGACCAAGTGCAAACAACAAGGATGCCAGTGCACGATTAATACCAACTTATTAAGGTGAGTGGGTATTAAAACTATGATGTAGGCCTATTGATAAACAGAGTTCCGAAAAACATCCTGTCACATGGGCTACCACTCACTACAGCAAATTTTATTAATAAGAGGCATCTTATTGTGTGTGTGTGTGTGTGTATCAGCAGACACTACTAACTAACCGACCCAGCACTACAATCACAATGATGTTTGTCCTTTTCTTGCTCCCAACACAAGCAGGGTTCTCATTCTTCAAAGGTCACACGTCTCCACGCGATAGAGTGGCATCCAGGTGTCACATGTGAATCGAGGTACAGTACTTAGGCCTACTTGGTCTAGACAGTCGATGACATTCCACGTCATTAGAACGACACAATTTTTGAAAATTAGCGGGATGATCTTGGAGGGTGTGTTTGGATATATACGGAGGAGGTGCAGGTTGGGTGGTCTTGGTGCTTGACATTCAGTAAGACACTCTCTGAGCTCAGATACATACATACCTATTACACATATTATAATACTGACCTCTTGAACAAGGTGAGGAGTCTTTTCAGCAGTGAAGCTGGTCTGTAGGGCGACATCAGCGACTGAGGGTCCACCAGTGGAGGCAGCTCTCTCCTGCTGGTCCTCTGACTGGGCAGCAGACACAGGGGCTGGTGGTGGTGGTGGAGGAGGGACGGTGGGAGAGGCTGGGGTGTGTCCCAGAGGAATGGCAGTCGGCATATGGATGACCGGAGGGATACTAGGCGGTACCATCTGCAGTCCTGAGGGCACACCCGCCGACCACCCCACCAGGGGCACACCCCCAGATGATCTCATTAGGGGTACACCCGTGGAAGGGTCGCACATTACTACCCCTGTCCCTCCCGGGTGTGGTCTGAGTGTGTATCCAGCGAGAGGGACTCCGCCCGGCGGACCCATTGGCAGTACACGCAGTGGAACTGTTGGAGGTGGTATCGGACCGTGATTCTCATTTCTAGGCTCTCTGTCAGTGGTAGTCTCTGTGTGTTGGCAAGCTGTAGCGCCACCACCATCATCAACCTTTTCAATCTTCCCTCTCTCTGGGTGAAGCCTGCCCTCTCTCAACGAGGACTTTTTGTTTTTCCCAGTCTTTTTGCCACTGGCCCTCTTCCGGCTAGCTTCCACAGACTGTTCCTGCAATATCAGTGATCAAACAACCACAACAATAACTTTTCTCCATCCCTTCCACTACGAACATACAACACATGCACGCACGTGAATAATAATGTATATATTAGCACTAGCTATGTAAAGTATGCCGAGTGTGGGTGAGTAGAGAGGATATAGGGAAAAAAAACTGGGTGATGATCTCACGCATTCCCAGTCTCAGAGGCTGTGCGTTCTTCCTGCCATACTCTGGGTTCTCAGGAGGGAATGCTATTTTGAGCTCTAGTGACAACAAAAGCCCCATTCAGGGTCATACAGACACACACCATCGGTTGTGCGTGCATACTGATCACAACCAAACTAGAAAAAGCCCAAGTCACGGACACATTCTTTCAATGGCGGGTGTGCCTTTCGAATGTACATAAAGCCACTAATTTCGGCAATTCCTCATTCCCATCCAAACCGTAGACTACGGATTTGCAACACACCACTTAATATGTAAACTGTACTCCAAAAAACTCCACGGCCCACTGTCCCCCCCTCACAGTGTGCCCGAGCCACACCTAATGCGTTCCCATCTATGGAGCAATACTTAACCTAAAACCGAGTCAACGAAGTATGTCCGCATATGCACACGGCCACTAAAAACAAACTCGAGCCTCTCTAAGCGCAGTGGCGGTGCACGATGCAGTACGTATATACCTATGTCAGTCTTATCCCACCACCCACCACAACAGCCACCCATGTCAGTCTTATCCCACCACCCACCACAACAGCCATTGTGTACATAGCTACAGCATCCAACAGATCAAATCTCAGCTGCATCCCACCACTTCCTCCCATCCCTGAAATACCAGTGCTTCAACTGTAGCGTAATATGCACGTTACAATACACTCTGTAATGCATTTAACTTCGCAGTGTATGTGAAAGAATGGCAGGTGTGCATGGTAGCATACTCGCACAGCGTGGAGTCTGGCAGCTCAGATGTAAAAAAATCCAGTTGGGACTGGATCTAAACCTTCACACGGCCAACACCTGCGAATCAGCATTTGGGGGGATGCCAGTCTAGCATTATATACTGTCTGTGTGCTGGGCTGTTCATTTGCGGTGCATGGGAAGATTTGAAGATACATAATTATATATATTATATATAATTATTTATACGTACTGCACATAAATATGGAGATAGGTATTTGGTTCTTTACTGAGAAGACTGGAGAGTGGGTGAGAGTGTGAGAGTGAAGTACCCAATGCTCAGAAACTGCTCCAAACATTCTCCTTCCCAAGTCATGTTTCAAAGGTAGACCAGTCGAGGACAATAAACTACTCCACAATCCGGAATAAAAGTGAAAGACGCGTGACTGGTGTTTCAAGCCATTGCTGGAGGAGCTCTATTATATAACGTGGTCACGCACGGCCTCTGAATGTGGGCATATAGTACATACCTTTATCGTAAGCTGGCCGGATCAGGTGATTAAAACTTCATAACGGTTTTCAGTATAAACAAACCACACTATTTGCTTACACCCACACACACAAAATCCTGACGCTGCCACTATAGATTTCCCTGGGGCCTTCCCTGCCAACAATAGCTTACTAGGGAGCCGGCAGAGACAAATTGGCTGGGTCTTCATTGAACTCAGTTTTCATGGTCCCCATTCTTGCAACGCCCAGACTGACTTCCTTATGCACCTGTGGCCCCACACACTCTCAACAGGATATGTAGGTACATAGGGAGACCTTCTCAAGTCAACAAAAAGTCAAAGGTTCAAATTCCTTGATCTAGTCCCTCTACTTTGAGCCACGGATAGAGATGATTTCCCAAAAGTACAGGTTATCCCTCCTCCCTTCATTTCTCACAAGTCGCCGCATGTGTTTTGTACTTGTTCATTTTCAATTGGGACATCAGGCCCCGGACTCAGCTAGGATTACCGACTGAGTCAAAACGGGTAGTTTACACAGCTAGGATTACACATGACCCCGGTGATGTAATAAGTTCCACGTCAAAAAGCCAACGACACACAGTCAGTCCCGGGTCTCACCATATGGACACTTACAGAGTGCCAACCTGTATTTTTCCGTCAAGTCACAAACACACACAAACGTACGTACTTGGACCTGCCACTCGAATTGCTACCAGAAGGCATTGTTTCCCCTACTTTCAGCTCAGTCTGGAAAAGCATGTACGGTATATAATACGTACATGAAAAGGCTCTATGGAAGCATGTGCAAACATGCCCCACATGCATGGAGAAAATATCCAAATGTTCTTCTTTTGTTACCGTCTCCTTGGATCATTATTCTGGGCACCAGCCTCTACAAATAGGTCACCAGAAAAGGAGTTGGAATGAAAAAAGAAATCTCGTGCTGTGGCTGCATTGATCCATTCAAGGGGCAAGAATGATGTTATAGAGTGGGGGTATGTGTGCGTGTGATAAGACAGAAAACGTGTGAAGGTCGATGTATAGACGTATGCAAGTACATTAAACCTGACTACATAAAAGGTAACTGTTTTACAAAAAAGATTCATTTTCAGATCAAATATTGATCCACATACAGATCTGGTTCCCATGCATACGGATGAAAAACGTAAGACCACAACAAACGCATGTATTGATGCTGTAATATACAGTGTATGCATACATACACACACCGTTTCCTGGCAGTCAAATAAAAACACACCGTGTGATCTGCCGCGTGTACAATCCGTGAGCTATTTACAAAACCAACTCGGTCGAGTCAAAACGAGCAGATGGGAAAAACAAAAATCCACAAAGATAAACAATGTTTGACCACAAAGAAATATTTTGCACCACACAAGGCGGTGGACCCCAAAAGGGATGTTTGTTTAATCAGTAACCACAGACGGTTGTGGTTCAAAGGTGGCAATAGGCCGTGGAAGTTCACACCATTCAGTTCACCTTTTCAAGGAGACATAACCCACACACACACACACACCCATCAAACGGTCACAGAGCCCCACCATTACCGGTCCAAAGGAGACCTCTCTGGTCTCGTTTCTCCGACAAACTATCCAGGGTAATTGGCCGAACAGATTTATTTTTTGCCCCGTATAGGGTTTTGAAAACTTCAGAAGGAGGCATCATGGAGAAGCTGTTAGGCTTGCCTTGAGGAGAGCAAATTTTTCAACAGATGGAATGAATGGAACAGCAGTGAGGTCAACAGAGGCAACAGAGGGTTCAGTTTTAGGGAGTGCCCGATTCTCTTTGAAAAACGAACCAGAGCACACTCGGGTGCACTAATTTGCTACTGCCATTAGATTATGACATTTGGGGAATAGACTTTGAATTGCCGAGATGAACTGTGGGCGTATTCATAGCAGCCACACACACACACACACACACACACACGCACACAACTGTGCACTCGCACAAAGGCTAGAGTTGGCAAATCAATTTTCTCCTTGAGTGAGAACCGCAGCTTTAGTGCAAGTTGAATGACCCGAGGAATCGGTGAAAGGTAATTTTTTCCCACTGAGTAACCAGTCAAATATTTAGTTGCCCCCTCTGCTGGAGACCTGGCTCTGAAAAGAGTGTTAAAAATGTGAGTGGTTGGGGGAGCACAAAGGTGCAAATTCTTCCCCATTCTCTGGTTGACTGAGACCCTATGTGGCTCCATGGTATATAGCAGTGTGGAGGAAAATGACAGATTGTTTGGAATGCTAGTTGATTAGCAGCGGGACATTCCTTCGGAGGTATTCAGGTTCTCATCTGAAGATGACAAATCCTTCAAAGAGGGTAAAACTGTGCAAGTAGTGGAAACTGAGGGTGTGCTAAATAGTAGACCCAACTTGAAAGAGGGAAAGGTAAACTAGGACATTTTTCTCTGAAAGTAGAAAGAGGATACCGAAATAAGAGATGTAAGTGAGTATAGTGTGCTAGTAGAGAACAGTGGCACCTACTTACTCTTCTAGTAAATTCGTAGGAAACAAGAAGTAAAACTGATTGAGAGAATATTGCCACACAAAGGAAACCACAAGGAAATGGATTGTGAATTATTAACACTTGCAGGTCAGCTTATTGGCAATGCTTCCTTTCAGCTTGGCTGCCTCAAAGGTACCACCTTTTACATAGTTTTCTTGGAATTTCCTGCTGCTTTCCTTACAAAGCCCCCAGGAAGGCTCCCCTTCCCCCCTGACCAACAATATCATACATTCGTTGGAAGCTCAACTTCCACCAACTCATCAATCTGAAACCACTTTCAATGGCTTCTTCCCTGACTCACAATAAAGACGGTAGAAACACTCCAGATACTTCTGAATGTAACACTGCACCCACACCTTTGAGTTACCATACAGTGGACCTATACAGACCCATACTGTGATCCCATAGACATGGCAATGTTGTGATGCAACACAAACTTAAAAGATTCACCACTTGGCAGAATTCTTGTGGACTAGGTCATCTCCCACAATAAATCAACACCATTGCTCAGCAAAACTCTTCGGGAGACCAAAAATGGAAAAAATCTCTCTAGTGGTAATTCAAAGCTGCAACTTTTGTACCTGTCACATGAGAGCCGTCTCACATTGTGGTGTGCGGCTATTTCCCCTGGACAGAACGATATTCATCTCCCGGTTAATTTTATTCAGCATCGTGGAGGTCGTATTTCCACCGGTTGCACCGGACACCAGACAAAATCACATGGTTTCCATACGTAAAATATCTGTCAGTATATTCATGGATCATTCGCGTGGAAGAGTTCCAGTCTTGTGATAGAGATGGGTCCTAATCGCCAGAAAAAACACCCTACTTGTCAAAACATGTAAGGTCCTCCACACATTGACTTCCCAAGGCTAGGGCGGTATTATTTACTGGAGCCGTTAGTCTCCCAGCATCAATTAGAGAAATGCAGTGCTACATAAAACAACCATCAACCAATTTAGCTCACTATAACTAGATTGGCAGGCAGAATATTCCACGGCCCTACTCCCCCATTCTTCCCACATTCCTCAAGGCCACCGGCTAAAGCTCCACACATGCAGACACCGGGGAAAAAAACAGGGAAACCCTAAACCTGGCAGGGGGACCAAGGAGCCAGTCCCAACCCTGGCCTTTTTAGATGCACATCAAAAGACAGGCCAAAAGGTGACTGGAGTAGGTTTGCACTCTTACGGTCCCACACACCCCGGCGCTACACCAGCACTGACGAGAACGCAAAAGGATGAAAGTTACGTACTTACTACTTTCTTACTACTTTCTTTGTGTATATACTACCTGCACTCTTTTTTTAATTTTATTATTCTCTATTCATAGGCTGACAAAGAAGCAGGGTGAGGTTTCTGGTTTCTTTGGATGGGATTTGTTACACTCTCAAGCACATCTATTGCCTCAAATATAGGAACGTCACGGGAGAATGCCCTCCACTGGCTGCTCTAAACACTCTATTGTCCAACACACCATAGAGGGAGACAGATACTTACACTGTAAGTGAGAGTCGGTCTCTTCCAAACATGGTGGTGACTGGACTTCCTTCTTCCTCTGTTAATCAACCTAGCAGTGGCAGCAGTGGGCTGGGAGTGTTTCCCCCAATAAACAGCCCAGCTAACAAAGGCTCTGCATATGGTCAAACACTGGACAACTCCCAAACTGTTGAGTACACATTATGCACCGTTACACAGAGCACCGCCTGAGAGCGGCACTAGACACGAGACTCATTAAAACTGACTGGAGGAAAAAGTTTGTCACCCAAGGAGCCACGACGGAGACTTAATCTTTGGTGGGATGCATGGGATGCATGGGTGACTCCACATACACACAGACCTATGGTTCCAGTACGTTGTGAAGCAGACAAAGAGAAAGGCCTGCCAGAGATTCCTGCACAATGACCTACCCTAGAACCACGGTCCCACTTCTTAAAAGGCAGTGGAATGCATTTACGCCATTTCATTCGATACCATTTTCTGTATCAACTTATAGGCAGATCATGTGACGGTGATACTATTTTAGTCAAATTGGCAACGGGGACCTAGTGTTGGAATTACCTGCCACCCAATGAGCACATGGCGATGCTAAGTTATTGTTTGACTGTGTGGGAGGTGGAGGAATGCATGGGAGAGAGAAAACCTTAAACAAACACGTGACAAAAGGTGTCAGAACCAAATAGCTATCTCTGCAGTAAATGCATACAAGCAGCGACAAAAAGGAAAGCAATAATTTGCTCAATTAACAAAGAATTCATACTCGCCTTGGTTTCAATAGCGGCAGCATTTCGTAAGGTGCCACAATCAAACAATCCCTATGCATGAAAGAATGACATCACCACATCAAAGACCCATGAAAAGCGAGAGGAAAAGTACGCGTATGCACATGGGATTGCACATAGTGCTGAATCCTTATTCACAACTGCTGGGTACTGTTCCGATAAAGGAATCGCAGGCGATTACATAGTGAGTTTGAAGACCCGAGACCCGAACGTATTAGGAGGCAATGTTGTTTGTCTTGGTGCAAATACTTAACTCGATGAGGAACTAGCATCGTAGTACACTGCCACCTATATGGACAGCGATGCTTCTTTCCTCCACTTCATTACGTCAATTGTTTTGGTGTCCCCCCACAAACGTCTATCACACACGTCTTGCGCAACAACGACTGCCAATAATATTTTTGAAGGTCCGTGTGACGATAATTCCTGGGCAGGAGGAGCAGGCGACAGGAGCCGTTACTTGGCAAATACACACACGACTCTGCCTAGCACCAGTTTACCACACCGCCCGCCATCGGTTCTTGGAAAAGAACAGTTCCGTTGGACCAAAAACCACTAATGTATATGTTGAAAAGTAACTTGGTTTGCAGCGGTGCCTTATGTCTGTTCTGTTTGCCCACCGATCTCCATATGGCTCATTGTGGTACCACACACAGATAAAACATGGGAAAAACAATTGCAGTAAAAATGCACTGGATGCCTCAATCATTAGCATGTTGTAGAGGGACATACCCCTCTGGGAAATTTGAAACCACAAGTACAAAGGTAGACACAAAATTAAAAAAAACAGCACCCCAGATTCAATTTATTTCCTTCTCCTTGTCTATGTTGAAATAGGAATGATGTGTTCATGTATCGGTGCTTTTCATGTGGTGTGCTGCCGACAGTGAAAGAGGAAAGAGGGATGCCACAGGGTAGTATTAAGTATCTAATTCAGGGGCAGAATTATAAAGACACACCATCTACGTATTACTTTAAAGGACTCTGAATACCACTTTTCTATAATGTCAAGTGCCAGGTACATACTGACCTCTACAGGTGGCGGTAGTTTTTCCTCACGATCGTTGTGACTGGAGGTGGAGCTGTTCTTCAACTGATTCAGGAACGTTGCCACTCTGTACTGGGGGACACCCCTGCCAATTAGCAGAAGGCACGCACACACACTCACAAACAAATGCCACGACAGACTGAACACCGACCCTCCCACACGCCCACTACCAACTGGGGCAATACAGGGGACCCACCCTTGAAAAAGGCAAGCAACAAAAGCCTCTCCCTCCCTCCCTCTCCTATCAGGCCTAAGTCTACTACCCCCAATGCTGCCATGTGCGTTATTGAGTCTGCCCAAGTCCTGTGTCAGCATTGACGCCTGCAAAGGTGACAAGTCGTCCCTGTGTAACTATTGTTTCGCACAGAAAGACCAGGAGATCTCCTTGGCGGTGAAAAAGGTGATTTGTATTCATATTACCCTAACAAGCTTCACAGGTCATTCACGCACCTCTTTTACGCATTGAGAAACAAGCTTGCATTCAGTTACAAGGAGCTACTAACTACGTACAAGCTCAGCGACGGGCACCAAGTGACGCACTGTACTGTACTGACTATGGAGGCTTTTGTTTCAGGCTTTGGCTGGATGCAGACTGTCTGGAGACATGGCAGTGGGGAAAGAGTGGGCAGACAGGGTGGGTGCTGGCACCAGTTGTCTCCTACAATTGGCACACACAGCAGCTCTTGGGAATTTTCAATTGGGAAGTTCTGCAGCCTCCACTGAAAATTCCACTGCTTCCAAGGCCCACTCCGTTCTCCCCCTCTCTTGTCAACACCCGTGTGTCCTGTCACTACATTCCCAGCATTAACAACACACGGCCCCATGTTGGCCTCACCACAATCCCAGCTAGCTCTAATACCACCCATGTGTTCCCAGGCCCTGCTGACACATGCTGTTGGTCCAGGCCACCTTTCCCCTTCACTCACAAGTGTGCGGGGTCTTCTTCGTTGGAGGGGATAGGGGGTGCCGGGTCGTTCCAACTGTTCTGGATCTCGGCGAGGGCTCCGCGAGCCTCCAAGTCGCGCCGAGCCTGCTGGATGCCCAAAAACATCCTTTCAACTCTGAGAAGGTCCCGCTCCTTCTGTTGGGTCAAACCGCACCGCCTTGGCTTCTCGGTCTGCAGGGTGGGGAGCACACAAGAAGGAGGGGTACAACGCCGTATTTACACACAAAGCGTCGGGTAAAGTGACGCGGACAGGTACTTACATGGAACTACTGAGGAGAACTACAGGATTAGGTGACACTAAACACGGCCTACAAAGACCCGTTTGTGTGTCGTAATTATACCATAAATGCCATTCCCCCGCTGCTCCTCCCAGCCGAATTGGACAGTTGCCGAACAACATTTCTACCGCAAACACACACGGTAAAGAGACGACGGATGACTGAACTCCGCCTCAAAAAAAATAGCAGTGTTAGATAAACATACGCGTACCAGCCTCCATAAAACAGAATGACCTTACCAATATTCACAATGTTGTGTGCATTGAGCGCACCAATAATGGGCGCTAAAAACAACTGAGTGTGCCCTGATCTCATTCTTGAACACCCTAGAGTATACCACCACCTCATTCACCTCTGATTAGATCATATACACCGGTGCAATCACCAACAGCTATTACATCACACCGATTTATGCTGCATTATACATCAAAATCAGGGTGGAGCCCCGTTCAGTGTTACTATAGTTAGTAACACCTTGACTTTTATGGTTAAGCGAGGTGTGGCACTTGGGGATGCATGATTTTGTGTGTTCCTGTCAGCAGCAATTCCTTACATTAATCTGCCGTTGCACTTCCTCTCTATACTGTGAATCACTGCCACAAAAGAATGGTGAGTGTGTATTACGCAATTGAGTTCACTGGTTTACCTCTTACCTTGTTGAGTCGCACTGCGACGTGCATGACATGCCTTCCACTCCAATGAAATGTTAGACTCATCGGCCCATTAGCAAATCACCCACGTGGAAATGACGGTGGTTCACACGGCCAGACGCACCCTACCGCCTCACACACACACACACACAGCACAGTACACAGACACCGGATGGGAAAAACTAATATTCATGTGGTGGTTATTCTACCCCCGGTGAAAGTGAGGAGAGTTGTCTAGACGGAGGGTGCAAGTTTATTTCAAGCAGGGAAATATGTTACACTATACTCTGGGTTGCTGGAGAAGTACGAAGTATTGTAATGAAGGTGGGGGGAGAGAGAATCTCACCTTCAGCCTCTGAACCTGGAAAAATAGTAGTAATTGTGAAATTACTACTTATGTAGCCACACATGACGAACACATGCAAGTTATATGAGAGGATAGAGAGGGATGGATACCGTAACCGGTAGTGTCGCGAGTGAAATACAATGCGGGAGCAGTGTTGCAGATCTGCGATCTCACTGCATATGAGCCTCCATTGTGTCGGATCACATTGTCTGACAACAGTGATGGCTGGTCGCAGCAGCATTCATTGTACTTATGAACAGGTAGCCCTGCCCTATGATCTAGGACCAGCCTTGAAAAGACCTGTTTGCTTGCAAAGCTAGCCATATGAAACAAAAACATATTGAAGAACGAACAATGTTTGGTGTCAGCTGTCGGAAGCAATTTGGCTTGCTAATTGAGAAGACGACTCCATGGCAAATGTCAAATATACTAGGGTAGCTTTCCAGGAAGATTAGCTGCTAGGTGTCCCCATGAGAGGGGAAGCTGTGGAAGGAAGGCACCCTCTCAGGACGACAGAAAGTCTGGACTCAATTACTAGAGCTTCTGAAAAAGTAATGCAAGAATTCAGAGGAAGCTTAGGAGGTAGTGTCTGCTATCAGCTACTCTTGGCATGCTGCCCACTGCATCGCTTTCAGCTTCCTCGTTCTTCTACCGTGACATTTTTGACACACTTTCACTAAAAACACTTGTCTCAGTTATCTTTTGCCACCGACATTGTATGCATGAATGGATGAGCCAGTGAAGTAGAGTGATAAAAAAAGAACCGAAACTGGTGGTTCCCATATAACACTAATCTCAATTTGTACAACAATAATAATATAACACATGAACACAATCTCATATACTGGTGAGGAACACAATGATAAAATGGAGGCAGAGAAATTTTGAGAGAAAAAATACGGAACTGAAACACAACGTCAGTTTAGTAGCTATCATTTATTAATAAGCACATTGAGAGAGACAGACAGAGAGGGAGAAAGAAGTGTACATATGACTGTGTACTTTCTTATGAGCTACTTGTAGCGAGGATTGTGGTGATCTCCTGCTCCATGAAAGCCCAGGGAGTGGTGCTGCCAGAGACTAGGCAGCGCATCCCGCTAGGACAGTAGACGTCTGACGATTTCCCCTGTTGCTGCACTATGCTCTCCCGAGAGCAGGAGAAGCAGAACTTGTGCTGCGTCTGAGAGGGGCACTGCACGAATCTGGTGTCTTCCAGCGTTCTGTGGCAGAGGAGACACACCATGGCGGGCTCGGAGGGAGAGAGGCGGGTGGGGCTCCCTCCGGTCTTGGCGGGGCTGTGCGGGCTGTGCGGGCTGTGCGGGCTCGTCGGGTTGCTCCCGACGCCGTTGGCACGCGGCGGGGATCCGGAGCCGGGCGCCGTCGCATGCGCGTGCGGTGGAGAACGCGGGGACTGAGCTTTCGGAGAGTGGTGGCCGTTGCTAACGTTTTCCACGCCGTTCTCCTGCACGCGTCTCTCTTTCCTCGCCTCGGCCTCCTTCTCGGCGTCCTCGTTAGACGAGCGACGTTTTCTGTTGAAGAGGTTGTTTCGCAGAAAACCTCGCGTGGCGTTGAGGGTGGCTGGAGGAATAGTGGGATGAGTGGGGTCAACGTAAGGAGTGGGTAAAAGTTCCTTCTTGACGGGTCCCCTAAAAAACCTCACTTCCTCGGTGAGCAGCTCGCCGAGCACGCGCCATTCGTCCTCCCCAAACAGCTTCTCGAATTCTAGATCTTTGTATCCGTTGGACGAGGCTCCGCGGAATCCTCCGCCGATACCGAGTCGCTCGCGGAACTCCCCATACATCTGTCGGCCAGCACCGGAGGCGCTCTGGAACACTGTCTGGGAGCCGATGGGGTACTCGATAAACACCTTCAGCTCGTAGTCCGATCCTCTGCACACTGCGTCGAAGGCGATGACTCGGCCGATGAGGGAATGATCTTTGCTGAAGCGGACGCGGAACGGCGGAGATTTCGCGAGAGTGTTTAGCGTCTCCTGTATCTGCGCGAACCGCTGGGTGGTGGAGTCGTGGGTCTGGATCTGCGCTGGCTCGGTGACGTGCATTGGACGAGGTTGCATGGCTGCAAACGGGATGGTAGCCGCGCGGTCCACGCTCACTTGCTGCATTCTTGCGAACGATGGCTGAAGGCCCAGAAAAGGTTTAGCTCCGGCCATGCTAACTTGCACTTTCCCTCCAGGGTGCGGGATGACAGCGTACGTGGGTCCGTTGGGTCGCATGATGGGGCGGCCACCAGCCGTGGCCACTGTCACTGCGGGCATTAGGTTCACAGCGATATCAGCGTGGCTCTTAGCCATCGAGAGTGTCTCGGAGGTCGGGATTATCGTGTCGAACACCATCCGCATATGCTTGGCCTTGTCTATCACCTCTGCAATGCGATCAATCCCTTCGTAGTTGCAGCAAGCCCGGCAAACAGGGTGGGTGAAGTCGTGCAGCATGGCCCACGGTCCTCTGGGCACTTCACACAAGAAACACTTCTCCCTCATTGAGGGAGCACTGGGCGTTGTCGCCATCGATTTTGACATTGCTTGCATAATGTGCAGCAAAGGCAGCAATACTACTTACTTCTTCGCTTAGTTGCGAACTAAAGTTTTTTGCGCTGTATTGGTCGTTTTAGCGTTTATATACCACGCGCTCGGCGCAGACTTGAAAAGAGATTACATTCCTAAAAAGCCAGACTCGCTCAAGAAAGGCGCGAGCGTCAATCAATTCAGGAAATACCACTTGACCTTTGTGACGCGCCACCAACGCACTTGAACGGATCGCTTCCGCGTCGGATTACAAAATCGCCGGAAATCTGCTGCTTACGCCCTCGCAGGCAAAATACCTTCATTGTTGCACAGTTTTGCTGAGGCAACCCGTTGTTTGAGCTGCATTGTCCTACACGGCATGGTATGTTGCGATATTTATCAACCTTTGTCCAACACTCTTTAAAAGCTGCAAGTAAATAAGTTGACAGGGGCAGGTATGTAGCTATGTCTAATATATATACACAGAAACACATTGTGTTGTGGGTGTTTCACAGTTGTGTGAATCAGATGTCGAATTGAGAGTGTGTATGCTTGGGTTCGCAGTTGCCGGTAATAGTGGCATGAATTCATGGAAAACATTCATACAACAACTGATCCATATGCAGTAGTGGAAGAGGCGAGCACAATGGTGCAGCTGGCAAAACACCGGCGCCCATTGCTAGACAGACTACCAGGTGACGAATGATACTCTGAATAAATGCAGAGTTGACTGCGTTCATTATGCTCGGATGTACACAGAGAGTGCGAAAACATGCTCTGGTGTTGGCACAACTAAGCACATAGTTATTGTCACAGTTTGGAAGAGTAGGCCTAAGCCATACGCTCCATCACGTGGAAGAAGGAAGATGCATAGTGATAGGAGGAAAATCCTTGTGCCACCTTCCTTTTGAGCCCTGTATACACACAGCTAATTTTTTGTCTGGGATAAATCTGCAGATATAGTAAGAGTGGGACACCCTCAGTTGTGAAAATCTGATAGGTTTTTTCCACTGTCCATTCCACCTGCAATTTTATGATAAAGAAGCTGCTAAACTAACAGACCAAACCACACCTCAAGTTGATCACAGACTTTTACTCATAAACTCTGAGAGTGCTAATAAGGTAATGTTGGCAGGGAAAAAAGAGGTATCCTATGCAATCTGTAACTAACACTTTGAACTATTTCCTCTTCCCCATCATCCTCTCCTCTTCCTGTATAATACTTAGAGTTGCAACCACACACTGTCAGTGTGTGTTGCAATAATGATCTAACGGGGCATTTTGTCACGCCTGTGTGTGGGTGTAACACCCAACACTTACTACACAAGACAACAGCAACCTCCCACCTCCGACCACCGGACTCATCAGGCTACCATGCGTGAGAAAAACGGAAACATTTACACATTATTTTGATGATTATGGCATTTATTGGACTGTGAATATAGTTGTCATGTCAGTGGAGCATGGGAGGTCCCCGCAGTGGAAGACTATATTCCCAAGCCACCTAGACTCTGTCTCACCCCTAGCCAGTTCCCATAAAACCAAGCTCAGTTCTCATAGCCGGAAGAGATATTTGACACACACAATTGATGACTTTTCCTGCAGCCAGGAAACTCAGAATAAGGACAATGACATCCTCCGGGTGGGAATGACCTCATTCTAGGGAATCCTGACACGCGCACACACGTACATCACTAGCTTGCATAAGATTTGTTATTGCAGGTTGCTACGTACCTCAAATCATGCGCCCAGCCCTGATCCCAAAAATGTAATTCTCTCGAAAGAGGTTAAAGGTTCACCACCAAGGAAATGAAGTCAGCAAGGAAAACATTGTCATAAACTTTTCCCAGGAACCCACATCCCTGATTTATCCTCTCCTCTCTCTCCTGTCTCTCTCTCTCCTGTGTGTGTGTGTGTTTGCCCCTGACAGTGGGCCCTGGGTCACAAAGGACGAAACCCTCCATCAATACCATACAGTTCCCGTCATCTGGAGCTCACCGCATGAATTAACCCACTGTTCTCCGCATACTCACTCAGTGGTTTACATACTATAGCATTAGTCGGTAAACTATTACGACACAACAGGTGTAAAGACCAGCAAATCAGCAATCAGGTACGTATGTACGTACGTAGGAATAGAATCATCAAAGTATATAAAAGTGCTTTTCTGGGGGTGGGTAGGTGCATATAATATGGATCAGAAGGTCCGTCATCAAAGTACAATCGCTCTTCTGAGAAGGACAATCTCTTTATGCAATCCCGATCAATTTGTGGCAGTGTAGCAGTGTTCGGTAACATCATAAGTAGGACGTGCACACAGATTAAGAAACACAGGGATGAAAGCGGCGAAGCCAAAGGTTTAAGTTCTGTGTTAATGCATGACCGGCCAAAACACGGAGTCGTGTAGTACACATTCCTTTTTGTCAGGTAGTGAGTGACTTTAACACGAAGAGGTATGCAGTTTCGTTTGTAGTTTGATCATTCAAGGGAGAGGAGGAGGGAACGGAGATGGAAATTAATCCTCTTTTAGCTATTGTCATACCGCCAACAAAAGATTATGGTCTCCTTTTTGGACGAAAGTGATGACTGGAAAAGGGACCACAAGTACACACACACAGTGTAGGAGTGACACCGCACTCTCTGCTCCAGTCACAGCATACTTGTTCCCTCCGGCTGCAAACAGCAAATTAACATCTAATGCATTTGTCCACTTCAAAGCGAGTCAGCACCAGACACAATGGCAACGCCTCCGCAAACATCACACAGCACTGGAAAGAGTTCTGAGACGGCGGTCTCGATCCACGCGCGAGAAAACCAAACGGAGCACCAGTAGCCCTGAGGTGTATACATATACTGTTGGGGGAGAGGTTGAAGCTGGGCCGACGGAAACGAAAACAAAAGGCAAGCAACTCTGTCGTCTCACAATAGAGCTCCAGGTAAAACTATTGACAGTGCGTGAATAAGTGTGATGCACGCAATGAATTGCCGCATTTCCACACACACATAGGACGGTACACACAAACAAAAGTTCATTGCTTTTTGGCAGCCTAAACAAAAAAGTTGCACCCTTTTCACAAGTGTGTGTGCGCGTGTAATTCCCACACTGTGGTGCATGCCAGGCAATAGGTGCCACTGGTGAATTATTCCACAGCTGTAACTTCCTGGCCTATACCTGGGTCTTCAGCAAGCAGGAGACCTCACGTTGCATAACCTCAGCCAGTAGTCCTCGTGCCTTCTCCACACCATGGTGTCATAGTTCATCCTCGTAGATAATACCACACCCTGTAAGCCTTAGCCACGGTAGGTACAGGTACACAGACCAAATACTGCTCATGGCCCCTCTGCTATGTATAAAACCAAAAGAGTCAGAGATCAAGAGAATCTCTCAGACCGGCATGTCTAGGGATCCACTTCTGTCCGGAAGTTGATAAACTTTCGGAGTAGGCGTATTTTGGGGAATAAATTCTGATAAAAAGCAGAGTGAACACCTAAAAATTCGAGGGCATGTCTCTGGATCTCCACCACACGGGGCATTTCAAAACCACACTACACAGGGTATTGTGGGGAAGGATTCCTGCTTTCACAGCATACGAGGGAGCACTGACTAACAGTGAGGCTACAGACAAACAGGGATACCCCTTCGCTCTAAGTAGACATCGCCGCGATCCGGAGTGCATGTTGGTTTACTAAAAGGAACTAAAAGTGGACAAGTGCGCACATCAGGTGTGGAGACACAGCGGCAGAATATTAATCAGCTGTTGTCCCCGAGAGAGGCGTGACATGGGAGTGTGAGTGAATCGACGGTTCACACTACATCAAACATGGGACAATGAAATTACGCTTAATTTTCTCTGGAATGGATGAAAGCTGACAATAAATGGGATTGGCATAGCGAGTCTGACCAGCAGACCACTCCAATTGTGACCGACGTGTGGGTATGCTCAAACGCCCAAGGAGTGTACGTGCTACAATGGAGGGATGGTGATTTTGCAATAGAAAGCGCTCATCCCTTGCCATGTGATTGAGCTCATGCCACGCTGCTAAGGAGTTGGGCGGGCGATATCAAAGCCCTGTGGATCACTCCCAATCGGAGAGAGAGTGTTCTCGAATTAGCCCCCCTCTCTCCCGGGCTCCCACGGGCACACACTCATTCATTGCAATTATTTCTCGCTTGCCACAACACAGCCGGCCACTTGTCGTGTTTTGGCAGACACGACAGGAACAGAATGCCGACAGATTGGGCTCCAGGTTTGCAGGGCACCTCTCACAAAGGCACTTGAAACACTTTGTCACAGTGCAGTGTTGACAGTCGCCTGATTGGTCCTGATAGTTTTCACATACCCCCGGAACACAGAAGCCAGCCAACACCGGCGACTGGCGGCGTGCAGATCAGAGCCTTCCGCAACGCCACCGGAATTGGAGGGAAAGTCGGTGCTAACGTCTGCACATTTCTCGTTCCCGTGACGATCCCTGCAGGCAAACAGAAGCCACGGTGACGTTTTTTTTGGAGTCGAAGCGCTAGGGGGGAAAGGAGTAGCGTGTACTTTGAAGTTCGATAGTGAAACGTTGACTTGCTCTTTCTGACTTGCAGGTGTGTATGGCTCTGGCCTGCAACGTGGCTATGCATGCTACGGATACTAAGTGTGAGAAAAATACCAGAGCATAGTATAATATAGTTATTTGGGATATTGCCCCATTTCCTGTTGCATACCACCGTACCCACATAGTGGTATGTTGACATTTTCATAATGGAGTTTTCCACGTTAGCACACTCTCAACATGTGCCGACAACATGCGTATGCAACGTCGGCAGGAGTGAACACTGGTGTCGATAAACAGTCCGCGGAAGAAGCGAGGAGAGATCGACTACGTACATACGAGACTCACACACTTCCCTACGGAATAATGCCTTACGCTAACGAGGACATGACCACAAATTAAGACCAGACACCACATAATGGCTAGCAACCCCATAGCTCCGTAACCACACACCAAAACGCGGACCTCATACGGACCGTGTAGGAAATCCAAAGAGCAGGTGGCGAGAATGTTTCAAATGCCCCATTCCTGGCAGGCAAAATTAGCGGAACATATAGATATGTACATACATACATACATACTGTGAGTTGGATGGTGGGTCACCATATCCATCTGATGATTACGGAGTTAATTGACCGTGGAATGATCCTTTTCAGCTATTCACAGTCAAGGAGTGATAAGTGCAGTATTTTTATTGGAGTGAGAGAAAGTGTCATATTTTCTGATCAGGCCAGGTAATACAAGAAGGTGCATTATGCACTTATTGCCTCATAAGAAGGAGGGGTACCCCAATCAACCTTTGTACTGACCTTTGTCCCACGGTTCGTTGAGCAGCTTAAGGAAAATTGAATATCAAGACAATGGGTGCAATGACGGCCGTGTTTCTGTAGTTGGAATTGGGTTAATTTCATTTTGGCCCATTGCCTTGCCAGAACAGGCCGTTACAAACAACTTGAAAGACTTTGTGTAAGGTTAGCTGACAGTGAGTGTTATACCCCCGTTTTGCTGCATGTGCACCGAGCATGACCGTAAAAAGGTCCCTCACTCTTAGCCTGCAACTGCAAGGAGAGTTCCGGATTGCACTGCTTGGCATGTGTACGTAGATTGGAGTGTGGGGAAAATTAGGGCCCACTTGTGTGTGTATGCACTTTTGCAGTGAACTACATGCTTGCAAAGGTGAACACATGGAGTAGGTTAGCAGTAAACAGTATTTTAGTGGTTCATGTGTACCGTATATACATGAATATGGCTCTCTACAGAAATAGCCACATAAAGGGGTTAATATTTCTTTCACGCGTGTACACACAACTGAGAAGAAACATATTCGATCAGCATACAAAGAGACAGACCTCATGGCAGGGAGGGGAGGCGACTCTCTCATCTCTCGCAGGGAGATCCCGCTGGCTTGTTTCTGGACCGGAACCCTCTGAGTCGGTGTTGTCGCCGTCTGGCAGGTGGTGGTCTCTGGGGGGAGACCCCCGTGGATCCTGGCGCCAGAAGTCTGTTCCGTTTTGTGTTTTTTCAGAATGTTTTCCAGCACAGAGGGTCTGGTTAGATAGCGGTGACGGCTGTTTATCTGGCAGACCAAAACCCCCACACCACTGTGATTCCTGAGGGGCCACTGTAAACGCTTCAGTTTTCTTTTCCACCGGCGGTTCTTTGACTCCCGTCGGCCGTCTGTCCTGAGGGAATCCGTCCACCTCGCTCCTCCCTCTGCCCCTCTTCCTCTCAGTGGACCAGGGAGGACCAGGGGCAAAATCTGGTCGCAAAAAATTTAAAAATGGCCCAAAGTATAAAGAGAGAGGGTAGCAGGGGGGGGGGGGAAGAATTGTTCCCCCCGTGATTACACGCATGCAATAGTAGCAGTTTCAGTACGTATTTACACATGGTGAGAGAAAAGGAGAGAAAAGGATTGCTGCTGTACATCTGTAACGGCTCACCGAGTTTGGATGGCGGCTGCCTTGAGGCGAGATGGTGGCTAGGACAATTCCCACAGAGCCTGTCTTTCATGACACTGGCTTCGTCCCCAGAATTCTATTGAGACAATCACAGACTCATACAAACACATCCACACATGTAAACGTTATACATTTCCCAGAGCCCAATGTAAGGCATCCAGACACCTAAACATCACGTACAATGCAAGTCTGTTGTTGTGGGTGTTCACACAAAAATGGGAGATATTTGATCCGCTTTCGCTGCAGTACTGAGAAAACCTATAGCAAGGCCATCCATACCTCAGAACAATTGGGAGGATACCCTCCAGCCATAACAGACGCGTTTGGTAAAGAGGTAAAATAGCTTCGCCTGCGGATTTGTGTACATTCCGATCGCCTGCTAGTGGGTGTGATGGACACGAGACACCGAGACCAGTCCCAATACCAAAACGCAAGCCTCTCGCTCGCGCAAACAATTTGATCAGAAACCTATCAGAAATCCAGATACTGCTTATTGCACCTTGCGAAATAGTTGTTACGGGCACAACAAACCCTGGTATATACGTACGTACAGAGTTCCAAACTCAACCAAACAGGTTGGCATTACAGGAAGCAGTAAATATTCACACAATCATCACGAGCACTAACGTCATGAAACAGAAATGGAAACTGGAAAATTCAACTCTCTGTCCTCCCCACAAAAACACAGACCTACCCACGTAACACCTCTATTAGCAAGAACCTAGTAACTAAATTCATGGCTCAATTATTTTGAACCTAAAGAGAATGAAAATGAAAAGCATCAAAGTTAACTAGCTTATGCGGTAAACAAAGCTCTGTGCTTGAATCAACATCCGCTGCTGAACCCCTCTAACGATCCCTCGTAACGATATTCATGGGCTTATTCACATAGAGACAATGAAAATGAAAGGGAGAGCCACTAATTGGCTCATCCGGTAAACAGAGCTGCAATATTCGATGCTGAACTGGTAAACACAGCTGTGCCTCATTCTAGGCCGTTGTACTTTTACAGTCACAGCAAACACACGATGCCGCTTGCTAATGGATTTCACACTACAAAGACATGCAGGGCTAGTATTAATAAGTGCTCGTCCATTAGGTTATGCTTTCATGTTTACATCGCATGAACATAATGATTTACTACTTGTGAGACTGATCTAACGAAAGGCTGCGTCATGAATAATCGCATTATCTTGAAAGTACACTAAACGATAGCACATGATTTTGTGCAAACAGTCACATTATCACACTAGGGATTAAGTAGCTATAGACGCAGTACGTTGACTGATGTACATGCATTAGGGACCAAATACACACATCTATGCACTACATGCGCACACAATGCGAGGAGCACTAAAATTTAATTGTTGCCTACATGTGCCCTGGACAACGTATGGATGCAAGATTGCTGGCCAAAAATGGTGCCCTGACTGGAGACACCAAACAGTGTGGGTTTTCTCCCTGCAACAACATGCACTAAAAACACTTTGGGAGAGCTTCACGACGAGGAAAATTCGTATAAATTAACCCTGTAATGAGCACACTTGGACGCTCACCAAGTACCCATCACACAATATTATCATCTCTCTGGAACCAGGAATCAAGAGTGTACTAGCTAGCTAACTACAAACGTACGCACGCATGTACGTAGCTTTGCTTTCGATTGCATCGTCTGGGGGAGAATTTTGCAATGCTGCGTTCCAAGCTGCACACACACACACACACACACACACAGTACATGTACGTCTACAAGTAGACGGCTATTGCAGGTGCGTACATATTTGTGAATTTTACGCCCAAAACTTGACCACAGAGGCATGGATCGGTAATTGGGTTCAGATAGTGCAGGTGCCTGGCCGAGGAAAAAAAGCACACACACACACTTAAAGAACAAGTGGTCAGAGCCACTTGCACATCTGGTGGCCACGGCATTCAGTGGCTAGTACATACGTACAGCATACGGAACAGTGCGGCAGAAGTCATTTTAAATCTCCGAGAATCTCCAACCACTCTCGGTAAACCATAGACTCCACACTGCATACCACTCCCACGACTGCATCTTTTCACCAGATTAGCGCAGAATTAGCTCAGGTTTTCCCTCAGGACCGCCCGGGTTTCCTGTCTTAGGCTAGATTCAGACTAATTTCACAAAACCACAAGCAGTGATGAGTGATTTGTTCAATTACCAGAGAGCCTTTAGTTAACTCGAGACTAATCAATGGAGTATGCTAATTTGTATATCTTTACCAGTGTGGGCACTATATTATACATACGAGCTGAAATAACTTTGAATATGCACTTTGGGAGAAGATTTCAGGGGCAAGGGGTAAAAATGTGGGTATACTTACTCTATGTGTTGTTAGGGCAGCAGCAGTTGCCGCGGCAGCGCAGCTGGCCACCAGGCAAACTGTCTCCTGGAAGTCCAGTGGCAGATAGTTGGAGACGGAAGGCGGAAGAGGGTTTCCAGGGAGATGGGGAGGGAGGGGAGGGAATGAGGATGGGGGAAGTGAGGTGGGTGTGGGTGGTGGTTGTTGTGGTGATGATTTCGAGGGAGAAGCCCTGTATGTCGGCCTAGAGATAACACGAGGTCCATCGCCATCAGTAGAAACAGGGGAGACACCAGGCGCATGATTTCGACGGGAGGAAACATGAGGAGGCCGTTTGTGGCGGGTTTGTCGGTGCCAGACTGTCCTGTTTGTCCCACGGCCGCCAACCGGAGGAGGACGTGATCTGCCAGGTCTCCCTAATGTTTTCCTTGGAGGCGAGACAGAATCCCTCCTGTGGGCCGCATTCTCAGGGAAAACACTGCTCGAGGGTTCAGAGTCTAATTGAGAAGGAATCGGATGACGAGGAGGAGGGCAGAGAGGAATCGAGGAGACAGGAAGTCGAGTCATGCCTGCACCAGGTCTCTCCTGCTCATTTGAGGCGACTGGCTCTGGTAATGGAATCCCACAACTCCCTCCGTTCCTCTCTCCTCCCACTCTCCTGGCCTTTTGAGGCAGCCCGGGGGAAGCTCTGCCCGGTTCATGCCTCGTTTTACCATCCCTCTCCCCCATATTTGTCTTCGATGTTGCCTCTTGTTGTCCGATAACCTGTGGCCGAATCACCTTGAACTGCGACCTCTTCTTCTCCCGGGCCTGTCTGTACGTAAACCAAACAACACACACCGTAAACAGCAAACACATCACAAAGGAGCTAATCCGACTGTGTAGGCATGCAGGTACGCACGTACTACACACAAACATTCACTTATCCGTTCATTTGCACACACAATTATACAATTTGTATGATAATGAATCCAGTCAGGTACTCCGTCCATTCGTCTCATCTCTAAATGTACTCACACTCTTATATTATTGATGACATAACAGCAAGCGTGCAGACGTGTGCATAGATTTGTATGTCGGAAGAACTCACTGCTGAAGCAGCTTTTCCTTTGCGGTAGACGTGGGCTGTGGGGATTCAATTTGGCTCACAAAGACACTGTTCTCTGTGGGGACGGCAGTACACTTAGTATAGTCCACACACCCACACACATACACACCCACATTCGAACCTACTTCATAGTGTCACGCAAAAACACAACAAACAGTGGTCGAGAGAATTGACAAACACGGGAAAAGAGCAACCCCCTCTGTGTAACCTTATAATACGGGAGGTGAAATTCAAACCTCTCGTCGGTTCGTCTGAACTCCGAAAGGCTGGCAAATCGATGCAGTGTACTGTTTACATGCCTGGAATTTCTCAAACTGGACACCGGGAACCTGATTGACATCAAACTTGGGAAGACCTAGTATATTTGCCAACACGGCATCAGCTTCGCAGAGTCCGACTATCCCTCTGAATGCTTTCATGTCAGCACCCACCACACATGTTTCTCATCGCTGCAGTCAAAACCTCTCTCCTGCTTTATTTCACTCCCTGCAATCAGGTGCATAATCGCTTTTCACTCGGTGTGTGTGTGCATGCAAATGGCCAGAAGCTGTAGCACGACAGCCAATTGCACCCGTGGGCCAGGCAAAGTCACTGACTCCATAAGGCACATCTTCTTAAAAGCGTGAATTGCAAGCCAATGGGATCGTGCACCAATATGCACTCGCGGGCCAGCCAGCTGTCATTATGCATACACTCCCATTGACATAATATTCAATGCCAATACGCCATAAATTTCCCGACCATCATGTTATGCAGAGCTATATTTGTGCACACGTCTGCACTGCCAAGGAGGAAAAGGTGTCCTGTGTGCGGAGGCGACAGTAATGTTTCACAACATCCTGCATAGAGGGGGCTCTCCGCTGCTTCCATTCCTAATAACTTCAGAAGGTGGCAGAGTAAATATCTCTGGGTTTATTTGCCCCGTAGACATGTCACTCGCCAAACAAAGGGTCACTGGTGGATGTCCACTCGTCCGTGTGTGGGTAAACACGGGTTGTGAGACAACACAGAGAGAGCTGTGTTTATAAACAGCTTCCACTGAAAATCTTGCCCACTCGCCCAGCCGACATGCACTCCTACGTATATGAGGATTTTCGGGGCCGGCGCGCGAAGCCAATTGCGAAAACAGAGTGGTTGTTTTCGAATTCCGGCAAAGAATATCCAGACTACAAGTGGTATTATAACTGAATCCAGTCAAAACGCAGTTGGTGTGACGAGAGAGAGAGAGAGAGAGACGACATTTCCTACACATGATTATGTACCAACATGCAACGACAGCCAGACACATCCCCGCGTCTCCTTTACGCTACCTACACATGAAACGTGACCATGTCTTAATTGGCGACGTGTAGGACCCATTAGCACTCTACGTAAGTTGTAGGTAGGTACAGCATCGGGCGCTAGGGGAGTACCTGTGGCTTTGCAAACAAATCAAGACGCACCTCGCGTCAGCATATCACAAGAGTTTTGAAAAACGTGTCAACTGATATCCGTCCTACACATGGATCGTTGGCCAAGCAATGTAAGCTCCCCCAAGAGTATATATACGGTTGGTTCACAGATCCTCCAGGGAATAACAGACAGCATGGACTCAGTGGACTGCAGTGAAAAAGGAGGAGGGGGAGGGGAGAAAGTGATTGCTTCTTTAGTGGGCATGCAAGTGGGAGTCCCTGGCAGACACTTATAACGGACCAACAATTTGATCCCCTTTGCCACTCCCTTTAGCACACATGCATGTGGTACGTACTCATCCACGTGGCTGTGTTGATGCTAGTTACATAATGTTAAACAACGCACTCCCGCTAGAATTATGACGGTTGTTTTTCTTTTCCAAAGCTTGTATATCCTTACTAATCCCCTCCTTTTACCAGCCACTTCCACTTCAAAAGCACAGTAAAAGGACTATTTGCACGTGCCTAACAATCCACAAGCGTTTTTAGTGGGAAAGCGATGACTTCAGTATTCCTGGAAACTTCACACCAAGAAGTATATACGGTACGCGGTCGCCACAGCCCTCATAGGAGAGAAATTGCTGTATTTGTAACCGAACCATTGCAACCAAGTGAAACTCGAGTAACTACACAAAGCACTCCCCAAAGTGGTACAAGCATTGTTGCACAGTCTGTCACGGCAATCAATGACATAACAATGAAATACCACAGTACACCGCCGTAATACGTCGACTATGGAGGGCCGGTGTTCCACGCTGTAATACTAATCTTGTGGCTTTATTTTACTAGCCGGTGGGAGTGTTTGTGTTGCTGACACTAAATCCCTTGCTAAATGACACTCGTGTTTCACTTACGGGACGAGAATTATTCCAGAAATGGAGTTGGATATCAAAACGGAGAACTCGAGCCTAAACACTCCTCCAAGTGCCCGCGCCGCGTAACCCGGTGAGAGCAGCGGTTTTGTTTAGAGGGGTGTGTTGTAATACTATATAGAACAGAGTGTCTGTTTGAAATTGATAGCCAACCGATCCAGTTATTGCAATCCTGGGATGCTACGTATTTGGCAACAGAGAGAGAGAGAGAGAGAGAGAGGAGAGAGGAGGGTGAGAGTGAGAGGAGGATTTGTTGGGCCTCTCGGGTGTCTGCTGAAAGCCACAACAGACGACGCTACGTTTTTCCACTGCCAACATTAATTCACGACCAGACACCAAACAAAAGCTGCTGGTTTGTTTTGGGTCAAACCTGAGGTGGATACGCACCACACCACAGCAAGTAGCAAGGCAAACACACAAACAAAGGACTCCATTACAAAAGCTGTCCGATTGTCCTAATCATACGTACGTATGGAGCATGGTAAAAAAGTGTTGAACAGACGTAGTAGCCCAGAAAAAGCCCAGAAAAAGCCCAGAAAAATAAAGCGGAGAACATTAGTCACAAACTCAGCAATAACGTCGCCACATCTTTCCACGTGGATTACCATGTATAAGCGATGGACAAATTTGGGTATGAAATTCCTGTTCACAGTGGCACACATGACAGTGGGAGACATTAGGGTGGAAAAATTGCGAGGAATTCACAGACATATTCTGCATTTATCTCCGAGTGTAGGCACATCAGAAGAAGAAGGGCTCTTTGCTGGCGTCGCAATTGACGCGGGACAATAGCTCCCGGGATGCACAATAGCCAGTGATTGCACACAATAAGGGAGTGGCTGAATTTTTCAAGGGCTGAATCAGAGCCTTTCATTGTCCATATGTACACGCACAATGACACCTACACACACAAATGTACACAGGACTATGTACACACGATCGATATCCAAAAGCAACAAAGACAGGAAAATATTTGGCGTCAACTACGTATGCTTGCACCTCCTAATACGGAGAACTGGAAATTTTGATAATTTCTCTGATTTCCCATATGGTAAAATATGAGAAATATTCAAACAAACGTGACTTGTCTTTCTCTACCACAAAAGAGTATCCAATATCAGACATAAAACGTCGCGATTAATTGGGTGTGACATCTCACTTTAGAGTATAAAATTTTCTTGATTAACGACGTGTCCATTGTCTCGGCTATTTACACGGCATCAGACGTACGTAACAGTACGTAACAGTACGTAAACACTCACCTATCCTCAAGGGAAATATTCCACGAATCCAAAAAAAGCCAGGACACCTGATATGACATTACTTGCACACGCGAATCTAATACGTATGCATGTGGGAGAGGCTCTGTAAACAAAACTCTCCCCTCCAAGAGGAGGACGGGAAAGGAATGCAGGTCTCCAGACGGACACCTGAATCGCGACCACAAACACACGAGGAATGCTGATAGTTAAAAGCGAAAAAACTCGGCATTTCTACCCTTCGGGGAAAGCAGCTGCTAACTTGGCACTGGAATTCGCGGAATATTTCACACCGCTGTGAGGCCACAACAATTCACTTTCCCCGACAAATGGCCGCTTCTCTTGCCGATGGAATCTGCATCTTTATTGCGCAATTCACGTCGTGCAACGAGACGCAAATTAAGCAGTTAGTCCCATTGGATTTGTGGTTAGTGATATGACAACAGAAGGTGAGTAAAATAATCACTCGGAATAGCTAAATAATTGCCTTTTGACCACTTTACAATGACCAAAAATGGGTAAAGAAACACAAGCCAGGTGCCGCAACAAAAACAAAGACCAGTTTACTCTGAACGCTGTAAAACATCCCGTAAGAGAGCCTACAACTCTTTAATGCACCTAAAACAAACAAAGAACAGCGTTTGATTTTATAAACCACAGAGACACACTATTGCATAATGTATTTAACTCCACCTGCATGCATGGTTTATGAGCTTGAATGTAAGCGCTATATATTATCACGGATAGATAGCTTATCCACAACGTATGTGCATGTTTACATACGTACCTAATGAAGTGTCGACTTGGGAGCAGTGGTGACTGGATCTCATTGTACCCTGAACCAAACCCTTACACTGACAAAAGAAAGTCACAGTGTGTTAATATCAACACAAAAGTATAAAGTTTCTGAGATAATGAAATGAGAATAAATACGATCCAAAACAGGTACGTATGTTGTATATATATACTCCACAGACTATCTAGTTACGGGTCAGTCGATTAGAATTCATATCAAGATATCGATGAATCATTCCCCACCACTGGGCAACCCAGGAATGCAAACTGCCATTCAGTTGAGGAGACGTGATTCCTCTCAACACCTGAGGCCTTTTCCCCAACATTCATGTCAGCACTCTACAACCTCCTAAACAATGGCGCCGTCCTACAAGTGCTCACACGAGGAGAAGAAATAACATTGCGCAATATCAAACACGTACGTACACACGCACACGTACGTAACTATGCAAAGTGTACAGGAACACATTGGCTATATAGTCTGAGCTCTGTTGGATGGACAGCATCAGAAAAAAGACAGACTTGATTCCCACATGGCGGCTGAGATACGGAAGTAAAGGGCACATTTTTCCTTTGCCATATGTTACACTGCATGACATGTACCACTACTAGTGTTTACCTTATCGGTTGCTCTTGCTTCTAAATTGGTGAAGGGTGAGGCAGAGGAGAGGGGAGAAGGGGGAGAGGGAGGAGAGGGAGGAGAGGGAGGAGAAGGGGGAGAGGGAGGACAAGGAAAAAGAATGAGAAGGAGTCAACCAATTATGCATATACAAATTAAGTAATTAAAAATTGGTAATTGCCAATTAGAGACTTGTTTGAAGCAAATGCTTTGAAACAACTGACGTTGAAAGAATGGCATGATTATGCAATACGCTGTCATCAAAGGACAATTTAATACACATGAAAATAGCATTGGACACATCCAAAATAGGATAAAGAAGTATGCAACTGTATGGCAAATGAGGGATGACAACGCCCTAAAGTTTTACATATTCATTTAGACCGGCTGAGATATCAAATTATACACGTGTAGTGCGTGCTCGTGCACTGCCTGATGAACTGAAAATGACAGTTACATGCACGTAAATGTTCCAAGCCATGGCCCCTTGACATAGATGTTATGTTTATATGTATAACAGGCCAGCAAATGCCTGCCAAGTGGGAGCCTGTACTGACATACGTACGTAATAACACTTGACAGTGCCGCGTTCAAACACACGAGGTGTCCTGTTCGTGACTCGCCACGAGAGAGAGAGAAAAAACACCCGCAATACTTCCACAGAGCGTGAAACAAACTCTGTCCGTCAACAAAGAGACGTACTTGGCTCTCCATTCCCCGCCATGGTTTTCTTCATTCACAAGTATCACCCAACACTCTGTCACATACGTACGTACGTACAGATGCAGAGAGACTCATAAATATTTGGCGTGGTTGTTCACTTTTTCACGGTCGAGAGTGTCACAGAACTCACGTCATGCACCTCAAGGTAAAAGTTGCAGGTGAGGGTGATTAATTTGTACGTTCAGACAAGCTGCGAGTCTTTTATTTTCAATTTACTGGACTAGTTGACAGAATTATATATAACCAGGTGCCGAGTCGGCGCCAGCATACACCTACACCACACTACAAGGGGAATTATTATGTGTGGGATTATCGTGTAGAAAAAACCATGTGATGCCAAGAGAAAAAAGATGCGGAGCTCTGGACAGCGTGCATGCATACATTCGACAATGACCATAAAGGCCGAGTAGCTAGTATCACGTCCCCTATGGATCGGGACATTATAATTATAGACTAACCACTAACATATTTCAGGGGAATTGCTCGCCTTCAGTCGGCACCATTGTTTCCTCGGTCGAGGTCACACACGTGCGACACGTTAACTCTACCTTTTGCATACCGCAGACAGGGACGCGCACACCATAGGGGCATGACCCAACAAGACTACATACATCTCGTGAAATGTCCCCATACATACACCTATACATCTATGCATTGGTGCCCCTACCAGATAATCAAATTAAGAGGCATGGGCCCATTGAGTCGACACAGAGCTTACCGAGAAAGAAACGCCCAGCAACAATCGAGTAAAAACAAACGACATACACGGAGACACACCTCGGCCCCACCCCGGCGCACACACATCTCCAGCTTCTGCTTGTAGATTCCTCGATAATTGGAAAACGCTTGGGACTAACGGTTTTACCACTTTGAGCCGAGAATTAGAGTGGAACCATTCCCACTGCAAGAACACAACACCAGGGGCTACACGAGAACAGGCGGCCGGTGCATGCACAGACACACAGGGAGCAAAGAGTACGTGTTTGGCAGCTTAATCGTCTACTGTATTGACAGTGTAAGAATCGATAATTAATGGACACACACATGGAACTATTATAATATGGATGTGTATGTGAAGAGTCCCCAAAGTCTCTATGTGTTGCAATACTCTGCTCTTGTTTTTCAGGGCTCATATCACAATCATAATAGTGTATATATGCAATACACACATAATATATAGAGTTGCTTTATTATTGTGGTGGCGAAATAGAGTTCAGCACACCACATCTGAAGACAAGCAACGCACCAATTTCCCAATACATTTAAGGCCTCTGCTGTCATTCTCACATTGCGGGTAGAAATCCAGCGATTACTATTCCGCGTATCGCGTGTACAAACATGAGTGTGGACTCCCTCTTCTGTCGCCGCGCACCCCTAGCTACCACATGTTGCCGGGTCCCTGTGTACTCCGGCGGCCCCAGCTGCACGCTGCTATCAGCGGGACTGACTCGGTAACAAAAACAGACATCGAGTAACCACAACCGCGTCGCATGCGGTGGGCAGATTGAGGCAATTTATTCCCTCATCGTTTCGATTCTTCCAGCAACAGAGCGCCATTGTATACACAACAGGAGAAGCCACCACGGGACCTGTTAGGAAACAATGATATACACCAGGGGAAGGAGACCCCACAACCACCACCAAAGGAAAGGTCGGTTTCAAAAATACACATGCCCGCAGAGTGAAAGCAAAAACTGCTGGAGAAAATTCTGGGAAACGGGGGCAATCTCCGGCAAACGCTGGCACAGAAGTATGGCTTGGGAGACCGGTATTTGTGAAACAACGAACGGTGCTTTTTTTCTATATTGGCATCGTGGCATCGAAGCCACATCGAGAAATATTATACACGTCCATATGTGGGGTATGGTAAGTGTATGTGAAACCAAACAAAGGGTCCCTTGCCCATCCAAAGAAACACTTTCCATATTGATTGATGTATATACAGTGAACATGTAGGGGATGGGATAGAGGATCTCATTCAGACGATCAAAGTCACAATCTCAAAGTCAAAATAGTCATGTACTATTAGTCTAATATTCCATCCCATACAAGACCACAGGGCTGCATTTAACTCTAGGCTACAGATGTATTACTACTACTACAGTAGACATTTACCGTTGGCATTGGGTGGCTGATTCTCGACCCTGGCTTGTAGTGGCACACCGGAGGGGCTGGGAGCAGCGAGGGAGGGGGAGGGAGGGACGGAGAGGTGCTGCAGTGGTACCAGAGCTCTCGGTGTTGAGCACTCAGAGCTCCCAGGACTCTCGCAAGACGGAAGAGAACGAAGAGAAACGCTCTCTTCCACTGTTTTCTGAGGTAGTCTCGGAGGTGGAGTGAGGAGTGGTGAAACGACTTCTCGGAGCTTTTTCGCCGATATTTTGATCCTCACGTGACCTGTTGCATGCGGGGTGCCGGGAGTATGGTGTGGAGTAACTGGAGTAAGAATCGGTGGAGTAGGCGCGGTAGGGTGTTGTGGGGTACTCCGACTCTGGAAGGCAGGAAGCGTCAGGGGAGATAGTGATTCCCAAGAAATCAAGCTCTCCCCGTTCTCTCTCCCTCTCCCTCTCGCAGGACACAGGTCCCTAGCTGTGATAGTCAGAGGCGATGGGGTGTGGTCAGTGGGCGGAGTCAGTGTATGGTCGGTGGGTGTAGTCTGGGTGTAGTCTGTATTGGTCACATGATGAGGGGAGCTCCTGCCAGTTAGCGGTGAAAAGACGGAGTGACTTGGGTCCCAGGAACCTTGTGGTTCTGCAGTGACAAACACGTAAACATCGGAACTGATGCAATCTCATTCATACGGTGAATACACAGCATGCAGAAATTGTAAAACAATTTGCAGTTACACACATGTATTCCCTTTTATTGGTCCTTATTCTATGGGCACATAGTAATGATTTCCCAGTAAGCTTTTCTGTGGGATGATGTCCAGGGCAGATAATGGTGCCGAGAGACATTGGACGCCAGTGGCTGAATTAACAAATTGCCAAACGAGTGTGCAAAGCGACGTGTGTGTTGGAAATGGAGTGAATTGGAGCCACCACCGGCATGAATAGGCAGACCTTGTTAGCAAACCAAGACGTGAATCTAGTGTAGAGCCCTCGTGGGCCACTCATCAGCCAATCACGGCATTCCAGAGAGCGTTGACTCTATTGAGCCATGCCTCAGAGGATTTGGAACATGTCACACAATCGGACTCCGCGTGTATATGTATGTATGTATGTGTTGCCTGGAGACACGTTGGGATAAATTGGAGCCTTTGTGGGCTGAATGCACATCAGAGTAAACATGACCACAATAAGGTGCAGACATTCTTTGCATATTACATATACACAGAACACAGAGGTATGCCCCGATATGTGTGAACCGTGCTATGCAGTAGAATGTTGGGTGAATATCACGTGTTTGTGTGTTTGTTGTCACGTCTAATATGCAGTGGAATTATTCGCGATTGTACGCAAATTGTCGGTAGGGTCTATTTCGATATCGCCAGTGGGCACACAACACCTAGCACCACCACAACCAGCGGCGGGCGGGCCTCACGTGACGGCGAAGGGTTGAAATACGACAACGCAGATCCCAGGCTGTGCATTTGTCGTACCCGAGGCAAACAGAGCTCACGGCTGCTACGTATATATGAGGACACCAACCTGTGGGAGAGCAAACCCTACACCAGTGGGATACGGTAGAAAGAGCTTGGATATGTGAAAGGAGCATCGGTGCACCATCAACAGGTAAACCTTGTCGTTTGCCAGTTATCCAGAGTAGAGGGCCCTTTACGAGTTTACTAACTTCAGCACAGCCTCGAAATCAGGTAAGTGGAATTCTCCCACCGTACCTCAGAGGGAGCGGCGTACTCTAGTGTTAGTTAATTTGCCACAAAGAAAGTTTATAGGGAGGCGGTCCCTTTAATTCAGACAACATCACTTGCTAGTTTACACCTTTGAAGTTGCACTGCTTGCCAGCCGATTGCGACATCTGACCACGCAGACACAAAATACGTCTCATCATCAGACATGAAAAGGAAAATAATTGCTCACACGGATCAGGATGCGGTAAACAATTAAGGCCAACAAACAGTACAGCTTTTCGATAATCAACGCCACCGACACATCACTACGTGCACGGTAATTTTATACCAGTACAAACGGGTAAGAAATAGTCTGTTCTTTTGTCGGCAATAGAAATGTACACTCTCAAAGATCCACCACAGTAAGTCACACACATACCACCACACATCTACACGATCACTGGAGGTGTTCCTGGAGGAGGAGGGTTGACGACGCGGGGAATTAGCTCGCCTTGAAAATGATGGGAAATACTGGCTGCCAGCCCAAACTCACATCTGTTGAGGCCCTCCCCCCGCCTCTTCCAACGAATCCACTAGGCCACTGTCTTACTTCAAAAGGAGAATTCCCTGCAATTTCCTGCACGGTTACTATGCACTGTCTTTTATACTTTCCTTCTACGTGAGACCGATCACGATCCAGAGCTATATTCAGCTGTACGCTCCAACTTACAAGTGAGGGGCTAACCGCTTTCCTTCATGAGCACGTAGAAGGCTCGAAATCTATGGTCATATTATACTGGCCGAGGCCTACGTACTGACAGACTTGAATGCTAACCTACTTCACTTGCCACTGGACTGGAAGCAAGTGTCGGTGTGCATGCATACGTATGCGGGGGGCGAGTGCGCCGCAGAACTGAATATTCAAGTCGGCGCTGAATGAGAGTGGGAGCAACACATGGGACTGAATGGGGAATGTGTATCCATCAAACACCTGCGATTACATGTAGCTGCATGCAAGTGTGCTCCACCCATGATATCGCCCGATACGAAGGGCAGAACAAAGTTAGTAGAAACAGACAGACTTGGTGGAATGTTCTAGAAAAATTCAGGGAGTGAAGTGACTTCTATTGGATGGGTGCTTAGTTCCAGGGCTGGCAAAGTTAAAAAAAAACACTCTCATTTTAGTTGTATAATGTGTGGATCCCCGTAGCTCACCATCCTCCACGTTCTGCACAGGTGGTTCAGTGTCAGAACCACTGTCCAGCAGCAGTGGTTGAACGGCGGCTCCCGTGAGAGCCAGGAGCTCCATGTTTCCGCCCACTCACCTGCACAGTCGAAAGGAGACGGAATTAAGTGGCAGAGAGGGTTATATAGAGCATGTGTGTCAAGAAATTTGGAGGGAATTACATTTGGCACTTTTTGCCTTTCATGCACAAAACAACTTGCAAAAGTCAAAATTCTGCACAGCACGTTATTGTGTGCAGCCACTACTACGGCAGAATCAAATTTTGCGATTCCCACAAAAATTGCAGGTGTTTCGGTGGATACTACGTACAAGTGTCTGAGAGAGAGAGGAGAGAGAATTACGGCAATTAGAGCATCGGGCCCCTCCCTAGTGCAGTCGTGACTTGACATCCTGTACGTGAGGTATGTGTTTGCTTCACTCAATGTGCGAATGTTTACATCGTGATGTGTTAGCGCCGGGCGACGGATGATACTCTGCCTAATCCAAACCGCTAATGAAAACATGCGTTACACTAGAACCGACAATTATTCTGTTACTCCATACGCCGAGGGATAAAAGGGATGAGACGATGATGAAAGAGCCTGTGTGAATTATTACAGGTGCCGCCGCCACCACGACAACCGCAGCTTGCAAGACACACAGAGACCAGACGTGAATACCTACTCGACCCAGGAAGGAAAGAATCTCGAGAATCTCCAGAATAATTGCTTTATAATTCAAACCCTGGACTCCTAGTAGTGTGCATGTACCGAGCGGTCATGCCCCACCTCGGAAACGTACCACACTCACACTGACTGTACAGTAGACATCATACAAGAGGGAAAAGGTGAGGGGTCAGATTTCAACAGACCTTCCGAAAGAGGGGGGGATACAACTAACGACAATTATCCTCAGACCCGCAGCCATAGGATTAGGGGAACAGGTGCTACCTAGTGGGAAATGGTTGACCGATTGGAGATGGTGTAATAGGTCTTAATTCCTTCACCAGGGATTTCTTAATTCCTTCACCAGGGATTTCTTAATTCCTTCACCAGGGACCCTCCACAGTACTGTCAGTATGTATGAATCACCAAGTGAGTTATGAGTGCAGAGCAAGTGTGAGCCAAACAAATCAAAAAGAGAACTTTCCAGGGCAGCTCAGCTGGCAGGGCTCAAAACAACACAATACGAAGCAAAGCATGTGCGTAGGCTAGATACGGGATTTGGGGTGTCGAGCAAAATCCCCAAAAAGGACAAATATGAGACACTACAGTTGTACACAGAGTGTTTCAAAAGCTGTGGGTGGAGAATTAGTCTTCCCATGACGTCCAGAGTGTTTCCTTTGGAAGACCACCACCCTCAACACACCCACACTGACTGGAATATCATCTTGCCTACTTTCACCAAAAGAGGCTGTAAAAAATGTTAGTTCTGCTACAGAAATTAATAAGTGTGGGCTGGTTCACTCACCAACGGTGATGATAATGCTTTGATAATGCGTTGCTTCCGCCAACTTTCAAAAAGGAGCTCATTTGTGTGGGAACTTGCCTCGAGTTTGATTCTAGGAGGCCCATATATATAGCCCAAGGGAAGTGGGTCATTATAATAGGCAATTTAGCAACGGAGGGCAACACGATACCAGGAAAAACCAACTCTTGGCCGCAGATCCTCTCTCTCATAGCGCCATCCCGCAAGACAGCCTGTTTACGTCCAAAGCCAATAATTCAAAAGAATTTGATTGCTGTGTCGTCTCTATTCGGGCATTACAACGTTAACATTTCACCAGGTGTCCACACCAGATCAAAAACATTTCGCGGTCTGTCAGACGTGTGCGTGCATGTGTGCAGTCAGGTACAGAAAATGCATTCTGCAAATGCAGAAATCCCTCTAATGAGAGTCTGCGGAATCCGTTAATGGGTCTCCCTAACTAACAAAGAAAGCACCCAGCACTCCAACTAGTCCAGCGGGGGCACACAGCTGACTGGCAACGATCTCATTTGGCCCGCAGTCACCAAGATCAGAGGACGGGTCCATTGTAAGTAAGTGTCTGGCCTTCTTACGCAATACGGAAAGCACTTAGTTTTCGAGACTGTGTCTTTGAGTTTACCACACACTCTTGCCAAGTGGTGCAACCGCAGGGAGCCAAATACACCAGCATTTCCAATGTCATCAGTATGCAGTCTTTGTTTTCGGTCATTAAACCCGACATGCATTGGCTTTCAGGAGGCGCAGGGCTTGGGACATGTCACTAAAACAGGCCCCACGTGTGTGTGTGTGTGAGTGTGTGTGTGTGTGTGTGCATACGACTGCAACTACTGTGTATTTGTGTAGTACGTGCATGTACATATACATTCTATACTCACTGCACGAACAACTGAACTACTTTCATGGAAACACGTGTGTTAATGCGGGCAAAGTGTACACATGACACGTACACAGAATGTGGCAAACCCAGGTTTGGTGCAAGAAATTAATTTCAAAGAGAGCTGATTGAATTCCGACTAATGTAGGGCTACGTACGATGTACTCCAGAGGCCCAAAAGCACACCCTCCCTTCACCTCATCACTCGCAAGAGCCCGACCATAGCTTCCCAAATCCAGAGTTGAGGGTGCACGATCTGAAATGCCAGGTTGAGCTACGTACAATCAGACTCAGGTCTCCCTCCAGTCATGGAGCTGCCCTGCCTACTAAGGGCGTTTGGAATCTGAACACTGCCATAAAATCAGCACCACAGTTGCCAAAACAGAATCGAGCAATAAAATATCTTTTGTCCAGAGTCATCAATCACGCAGCTGCAGTGTTGCCCTCCAAAACTGTATGTATAATTATTGCACATCCTCCAACTGCCCACCTCAGAGCCAAACCATTAGAGCTGCTCAAAGCTACTGGGACTTTTCAGCTAATCAACTAACCAATGCACCAAATTGATTTGGCGGTTCGGTTGCACCGCGGGCAGTGGAGACAGAGGACTGAGCAGACTGTCTGCCCGAGTCAGCAGCCGCAGCGTATGCGCCAGCCAGCTTCCCCCAGTCTCCCCCCTGTGGGCTCTATTAGGGCACGGCATGAACTCTAATTTGGGTGCTGTTTACGCCAGCGCGTCCTGCACGTCTAAACACGTGAAACACGACCTAAATCAGCACAGTACTACACATGGTTGCAAATCAGGACACAATTCCAGTACTAGCACTGAGCCATGATCGCCCAGATTCAAAGAGCTATATACGTACTGTACGTAGGCCGCAGGTAGGATCGTACATTAAAGGAGATGAAGGTTTTAGTCTCCAAAGCCACCACACGCCTTGTACCCATCCATGTAGATCAGTGGGATGTGCCCATCGATACCAAACAGTTGCCATGTCTCTTACTACAATCTCCGATGGCAGCACATATCCACTGGTAGATTTGAGGTGTAGGGATCATATTTTCAACTTGTGGTCACCCTGGCATGCCGAGGTGCAGGGGTGATAGGGGGTGCAGCAGACAGTCCCAGACATAGCGAAAATGGACCATTTGGACTTTCGACAGGAGATAATGCTCACAGCCTATCTCCCTGGGCTACTAACGAGCATCTAGAGCAATTGTGGGTATGTATAATCAGTAGCTGTGGGTGTATGAGTCAGAGAGAGGGTTGAAGGTTCTGCGATGTATTGAAAATAGGGTTCCAATCTCGGTATGCGAGGTGCATTCCACCCCCTTTCTCTCAACCGTCGTAGTGTTTACGCCAGCTATCAGAGAACTAGAGATAACGACCGCTACTCTAAAACCAGTGTCTTATCACACTGTTCCTCTCCCTCTCTCTCCACTTGCGGTTGTGTTTTCGGACTATTAGTGGCAAACACCTGGTTTTCCCTCCTGACCGTGCCTGCCCTAAAAGCTGTGAATAATGCTAGCAGTGCGGCCTAAACCAATTAGAGAGTTTGTACATGTCATCCTACAAACCATATATCTACTTCGGCACACAGTCTGTTTATTGCTGTGTGTACATACGTATGGACACAGTGAAAGAGCAACACATCCTGCCATTTTGTGGGACCCTTGTAGGAATCCATGGAAAAATTCCACATACAAATGCAATTCCTCAAAAAGAGGATGTAGTAGATTAGTGTGAGCACAGCAGGTCCATGTTGGTGTTGCCTGACAACAGCTGAAATTCTGGGAGTTAGGACACCAACAGTTAACCAAAGCTTGGAAGCCAAGAAGCCTCATTGAAGCCTCATTGAAGCCAGTTCCAGTTCTCACGGAGGGAAGAAATGAATCAGAGAGTGAACCTAAGCTGGACAGGGTGGGAAATGCGACGGACAGGTCAGTGCTTCAAAGCCTTCTGCCCATTGCAACACAGTCCATTCCACTCCTGGGGGACTCTCCTCCCAGTCCCTAACTGAATATGTTTACACTCGGGAATGTCCTGCCCTAATTGACGAGCTATCAAAGAGAGATGGTCTCCACAGTCGGTCGTGCCTGGAAGAACGCCCAGCTGTAATGCATGCGAGGAATTCGGCAAATCGATTTGATTGTGTTTGCCTATCGTGTGTTTGGTGTCTCCATGTCGGTATGTCGACAGACGGCCAAGATATGAAGATGCCTTTGAGCTGATACACTCCCACATACACACACGCACACTACAACCACTGGTCTAATGCCCGGAAGGTGGGAGAATAATGATAACACAGTGCTAATCCCACGACATGCCCCCATATTTGGACCTCTTGGAGAACATCAATTGCATGCCGATGTGAACACAATAACATGACGGGAATCGGGCTTGCAGAGATGGAAAAGCATTCCTGGGATTCCAGGCCTGATTCTGTTTGCCAGCGGAGGAGGCACGACGAAAGGAAAGTTGGGTTTCCAGGGCTCCCAACATACGTGTTGGTATATACTAGGGGGACAATAATGCTGCAGGTGTTTCAGGCGCGACTGAAGTACAGGAGGTCAGGGCACTCGGAGGAGAGACTAATCGACAGGGGAACTCCTGTGATCATGTAATGACGAGAATTCCACAGCTGCTGAGTTGCAAAGACAATAACCTTCTATGTAGCTACGTAACGTAGCAGACACAGCTGAAAAAGAATTACCGAGGTGCCCCAACATCCTGGGTTAGGCACGACTCGCGTACACACGACTGTGCTTAAAAGGTGCACTTAAATTGTATTATGGGGAATCTTTGTTACACCACAATTCATCACATTAGACAAGCTCCTTATTTCAATCCGCCTCAGGAAAAGGGCTCAACAAAAGATAGTACACTCCCTATTATAATTAGTCTTGCACTCTGAGATGCATGCTCGAGACACGCACACACACACACACACACAGTATTTTGAAGATTCATTAGGAGGGTGGCGTGTAAACATTAGCCATATTCCCAGATTTATTGTACAGAAATTACGGTTTGTGTATATACATACAATGGCAAGCACGCACACACTTTCAGGCTAAAGACCATAGGTGTCCTCATTTGGAGGGCTTAGATAGGAGTAAACATTAGTGTAGAGAATGCTGTTTGTCACCGCAAACTGTGAAGGGGTTGAAATTCAAATGGCTCGAGGCCAGTAACCCGGGATACAAGATGCTCCTGCATACGAAAGGCTGGTCGCCAAGTGTACATGCTAATGTGTACATGGACGCTAGAGATTTCCGAGAAGAGGTTATTCGATTTGGCCGGACACCTGTTAAACGGTGTCTGTCATTTCACCTTGAAGGGATCTGGTCGATTCAACGCGAGTGGATAATTAATTGTTTTTGCCCCATTTCGGAAGACGAGACCGGGAGTGTGGTCTTGGCAACGGCTGCAAAAAACACTCCGTGCCAATTACCGCATTGTGGATACCGCAAATCAGCTTCTGCTCATAAAGAGGGAGCCGAGGGACGCCATGCTGGCAGAGTTTGGAAGGGATGTGAATCGTTTCCCATTGTGAGCATGCGAACAACAGCGCGCTCCATTCATAGCTGGTGAATCAAGCACAAATAGAGTGGGTCACTATTAGCCAGGGCCTCTCTCTATTCACCTCCTGCCAGAATAGTGGAACCTGCAGGGAAACTCCCAGACACTCCCTGCCGCGTGCCCTGGATCACTGAATCAATCAAAGCAGCTGCCACCGCCACCCCTTTTTGTGGGGAGGGAGGGGCTGCGGGTGATGGGCAACAGGGGCGTTCTCGCACGATTCTGGCGCTCGCGCAGACGACAGAGTAAAGGGAGTGCACGTAGGATGCAAGGTACGCCCTTACTGTCCCGCTTGGCAGGTGTTTTTGTCGAGAAAAGGCATGTGTCGGCCTACGCCCCCTCGAAAAATAGCGCGCGGTAATTAGAGCGCAGCGGATTTTACGCGGGCCCTTCTTCTGTTGCTGCTCAGTCGCGAAGCCAGCAGAATTGTTATACTTCGCATGCACAACCATCAGTGTATCGCATTGTTACAACTACATACCTGTGCAAAACTGTCCAGAAACAAGACACACGACGAAGCAGGAACAAGGAACCACACACCACACGCGCGTATTTTAAGCGCCAAATAAGCGCGCTCCTCTCACCCACGTGTAGTCCGACGACCGTTGATGGAGGGCGAATGTGAGAGGGTGAGAGTGCAGGGCGGAGTGGACCAGAGCTCAGTTAGAGCCAGCTACTCCAAAGATGGGAGGTATTCTCAACGTCTCGCCCCTTCAAAACCCCTATTTTCCAATGTTTTCTTCCTTCCTTTCCCTCTCTGCTCTTCCCCCATCACGTAAACTTTCAGGTGGATGTTTGTGTGCGCCGGCTGTGCTGTCAATGTGTACAGTACCATATCCCACCAGCTGGTGCACGTCCTCAGTCGCCACAAGGCAGCCATCACCTCGTGCTGTCTCAACCCTCACAACTCACTCCAGGTACATACTGAGTACAGCTTCCAGACCTTGTACTGAGGCATCAGCTTCGAGGATAAAATCTGAGTTGAAGTCTGGGTAGGCACATACATACTGCACATATAGTGATATGTCTCCACTGGAGAAGTGTGACATTAATCTCACATTGCAGCTTTTGACTGCCTCTCTGGACGGAAAAGTCATGATATGGGACTATCTTGATGGGTCATTCCTTAGGGTAATAGTATACTCTGTTATTATACAAACTCTTATTGGTTGTATATACACATTGTAAGGAAATCGAATTTGGTGTGCCGTTGTTTCACTTTGCCATTCGTCCTGGGAAGAAGGAACCTCGGATGTTTTTTCAAATAGAAAAAGGTGACGCTTGTGTTCAGTAAGTCGTAAGTCTTAACTGACGTGTGTGTGTGTGTGTGTTGCATAGGTACTATGGAGGTAGACTCCAGTGAAGGAATAGAACTAGGATCCACTGAGACAGGTTAGAAACACACTGTAAAATACCCCTGTTTGTATATTATAGCGTTTGTGCTGCTTTTTCAGCGGATAAAGTGATCATTGGTCTACCTAGTGAGGTCATAGTTCACCGAGACCAGGCCACACCCCCTGCCGTCCAGCTCTCTCAGGCCACAGAATACCTGCACTTGGGCTCCAGCCCTTCCGACATGTGTTTCTCTTTCAATGCAAGTGTTCCTCTCTACCCTGCACTGGTTTCCAATAGAGCACACTGTCTCTATATATCATGTACAGGGAGAGTTTGTATTGTCCTATGCTGGAAAGAGTCTTGTCGTGTGCAGCATTTCCAAAAATCTACAGCGAAGGTGAGCAATACACGTCTTCAGTTAAAACTAAAACCTATATAATTATATTCCCGTTTTTTTTACATGTACTGCGCGACAGTTTCCCGACATCGTTTGTCCTTGGAGCGATAGCTGGTCACCCGAGTGAGCTGTGTGTGGCTACGGGTAACGAGAGAGGGGAGGTGGAGGTGTGGTATGGCTGGACCGGGCGGAGACAGCAGCCGGTCAAGACTGTCCTCCACTGGCACGCACACGCTGTGGCTGACCTCTGCTTCACCACCGATGGTTTGATACTTTCATTTACTTAAGCTATTCTCGCTGTTTTTATGCTCCTAGCCTCTCTACGTCTAAGGATGGGTTCACACTTTTATCTAGTCAGATGTGTGCCAGTTATCACAATCTCTTCCTTGTCCCCTTCAGATATCATCTCCCCCCCCCTCTTCCTCTCTTTCCCTCACCAGGGACCTTCCTGCTGTCAGGAGGAGAGGAGTGTGTCCTGGTTGTGTGGCAGTTGGCGTTGAACGAAAAAACACTTCCGACCGAGACTTGGAGCTCCGATCACCAGAGTGTCATGTGCCCCAGCCGACCAGAACTTTGCCGTGTCCCTACAAAACAACAGTAACAGTTTTCTCTCTCAATTATTGAGTTTCAGTCAATGAGAGATGGCGTCCACCAACCCAGTCATTCAGGTGGTGTCTGGACTGAACAACAACGTGGAGTGGACGGTGGGCGGGCTGCGCAGGTCTCATACCCAGACCCCGGGGGAGAACGGAATGAGGACGGGACTCGTGTGGGACCCTCGCTCCCTGAGCTTCGTGACCAACAGCAACTCTGGCTCTCTTCAGTGGTACAGACCTGATCTAGACCAGGTCACCTGCCAGGTATATACATTTCACACTGCATGTCGAAACTTTGTGTCAGAATAATGTTGTGAGAAAATCTTACTGGCAAAATATTTCGTTCATCAGTAGCCTTCAAATTTACAGCATTTTACTGTGAACTGTGAAGTAATGATGCGAGAATTTCCCATTACGTTTGGGTTTTTCTTCAGTTGGACGTGACTGGGTTGAACTATGTGTCACGGAGAGATGAACCTCTGGTCCTCATGACTGTAGAACACGCTGCATTCTCCTCTGACGGACACTGGCTGGCTACTGTGAGTGACTGCTGTAGAGTTTGAGCTATAAGACAATGTATTATTGTGGTGTAGATTGAGTGGAGGGATGATGGGAAGACAACTCCCGAGCTAAGGCTAAAGTTCTGGCAGTTCACTGCTTCCTCTCAGGAGTAAGTTTTAGAGTGCGACAAATTTTAACAGGCCATCAAAATATTTAACATTATGCAAGTTTCTATGATAGTAGGTTTCTCCGTCTTTTCACTTCATCTATTGCCTTACTCAATCTCTCTCCTCTCTTTGTGTGTCTGGTAAGGTTTGAACTGAACACGTGTGTGGAGCCACCTCATAATGGAAAAGTCACCTCTCTCTCCTTCCAACCACCACCACCACCGCCACGAAACTCTCTATCATCATCCACCTCGTTAGCCGGAAAATCAACGGGGTCTGCCCCTCCACTTGCCGCTGTGAGCACCAGTGAGGACGGGAATGTCAAGACCTGGGTCCTGTTGGGAGGAGCAGAGGAGAGGGGAGGCGATGCCTCGTGGGCGTGTCGCTCCGTTGCCTACTACCAGTGTCTGCCCTGCAGAGGTGCCTGCTTCTCTCGCGATGGATCTCTTCTGGCCACCAACTTTAAGAAAGTTAGACCTCTTGATTCATCTATATACCAAAAAAACAGTTTACTGTGTTCCTTGGCATTCTGTCTCATTCAGTGTCTCACTCTATGGGATCCTTACACCTGTGAACTACGCAAGGTTTTCAGCAGTCCTTTCCCTCCAGAAACATTCTCGTGAGTAGAGAGCATTGACTGTCTTGGATGCACGTTTCATAATGTGAATGCAGCCAGCATACATTTGGAAGTAAAACGTCGTCACACTACCTCATATCCACCACTGATCGCCACCTAATTGTATGGGACCTCCTCAGATGCTCAGGTATGGGGAAAATATTAACTACAAGGTTCAGCACCCAAGTAACTGTGATGTTTAGTTTTGTGGAGTGTGGCAGTGGATGTGGCCGTGCTGGTAGCTGACCCTGTCGCACCAATGGCCGCTGCTTTTGTTCCCTCAAAACAAGGCACCACTCACCGTAAGAACACCCAACCAACCAAATCCTACTAGGCTCACTTCTTGCCTCCATCTCTTGTGATGCGTACACTGTGTAGTGTATGTGTTTGACCCCAGTTCTCCAGCACCTGTGAATGTATGGGAGTCTGTGTGCAGCGAGCCAGTCACCTCTGCAGCTTATGCACACGCCACGTCTCCTGCAAGAGAGAGCAGAGGAGGTGGAGGAGAGGAGAGAACTTCAAAACTCTATTTCCAGACGTCCTCACAGGTCTATATATTATATGCTGCCCATTCACTGCTAATCCACCTTCTTCGTAATGCATTGGGCTTTAGGTGCTCTACCAAGTGTCCAATGAAGGGGAGGACCACCCTGTCATTAACACAGCTAAGGTACATTCAATACTTGGTGGTTTTGGTTCAAACATGGAATGGTGTTTAGGAGGGTGAGGTGGTGATGCAGAAAGGGAGGGAAGAGCAGTCCAGACAGGCCTTCTTTGAGGTCTTTGGCAAAGCCACAAAGGGTCGGTCAGCGAGAGAGACGCACTAGGAGAGCAATCGGGTGTTGATTATGCAGTTGTCTGTGTTTTAGGTGCAGTAGAACCAAATACAGCTTCAAGTGTGAACCATAGTGTAAGGCTCAGAGGCAAGTTGAAGGTGAGGGGCTTTCACCACTATTACAGTCCTAAACGCAGTCGTTCCACATATCACGTCCCATATAGGTGTGGGATACTGCACCTCATGCCCTCCCTCCCCTGACTTCCCTCGCTCCACTCTTCCTTGGCTCCCTGCTGCCTTCAAAGAGACCTGGGAGCAGGTGATGTGTTTTGCCAGCATAAAACAGGCCTGTTTATCAGCTAACTTTATGTTTCCTCTACAGTAGAGGTGAAATGGAGGACCTTGAGTCAGGTTCATACACAATACATACTGAGTCAGGCCACTTGATGTTGATTGTCTGTATATTATATATACATGGATGTAGATGGAGAGGAGGAAGAGAGGGACTCGGTGGAGGGTGAAGATTCTGACAGTGGGGCTCAGGAGAGAGACAGTCACAGGAGGAGATCACCGTGGGTTCAGTAGTAGCTATGGAGACTGATGACGTCGGGGACCCTACCAGCTGGGTTCAGAATCCCAGACTTTGACTGGCTCACAAGTCAACACTTTGGCGAAGGACAGACCACGCATTCATCAAACTAGCTCGATTTTTATAGCTTGTCCATTTTGCACTCAGTTTTAAAGTCGCTGTGAAAAAACCCATCAGTCTTTGGTGGAGGTTTGTTCTAGCAAGTCCACCACCTGAGAGGCGGTTGGTCTGTTTCGAGGTCTTGCCTGTGTGCACTGCTCCACGAGTGTGTGGATGTCGGGCCACTCAGAGCGGAGTCTCTTCACGCACCTCTCGTAGGAATCAATCTCTGGAAGTGTGCCTGTCACCACTTCTAGCACCGTGACTCCGTAGCTGTAGATGTCGGCCTTTACAGTTATCCCCTCTGCCGGAGGCTCGCTCTGTGTGGATGGGAGAGTCTCTGGAGCCGAGTACAACTCTGTACCTCCTCCAAGAGATCCTACACTCCCCTGTGATGTGTGATTTGCACTTCCGAAATCTCCAATCTTTGCTCGCCACTGGCTGCTCCCGAGTCGCTTCACGAGGAGATTGGAAGGGTTTATGTCTCGGTGTATTATCGGTTGCATCTGTTCGTGGAGATAGCACAGTCCGTACGAAACGTCCAGGAAGATTCCCAGCATGGCACACTTGGTGAGGTGAGACCGAGTACACAGCTCTCTCAGGTCCATATCCAGCAACTCTGTTACCAGGAGGGGAGATCCGGCGACCCCATGAGGTCCAGACCAAGTTCCCACAAACCCGACTATGTTCGGATGGCGCGGTCGACTGACCAGACTCAAGATGTAGGCTTCTCTCTGTAACAGCTTAGCAGCCGTGTCTGTGAGCATGTCAGGAGGCAGTAGTTTGACCGCCACTGGCTGGCTCCGTCTGTACGTGCCTCGAACGATGCACGCACACCCACCGTATCCCAGCAGAATGTCCGACTCGGAAAAGACCAGCTCGTGTCTCTGTATGAGCCACTCCTGCGCCAGTAGAGGTGCTGGATGATGGTGCAGCATTGGTGATGCCGAAACACACTCGTCAGCATCTCTGCTGTGACCGTTGTTGTCAGCTCTCAAGTAGGAAGTCTCATCTGGCGACTCATCTTCAGCTCCAGCTTGAGGTCGAGAGAAACCGTTGGCATGTTTTCGCCACGCCATTATTATCATTGCGCTTACAAGTAGTACATAGAGTGCGCTTATCTAACACGCATGCGCAATTCTCCTTCTTCATTAAAGTAAAATGTGTGTGCCACTACATGCATTTTTGGTGTGAACACAAAAATAAGATAAAAATTAACAGATAATCGTTCTAAAATGGACAGATATATAGACATGGTGTACGTAATGTCGGTGTGTCAGCCAAAGAACTCGTGTGATGCATAGACCATGTAGAGAAAGCCGTCTTCGTCCAGTTCCTGATCGTAGATCTGGCTCATGGTCATTGACATACTGGCAAGACTCTTGTTGTTCACCAGGAGGTAGAACGCTTGTGTCGAAGACAACCCCATCCGGTTTCTGGAGGGAGAGAAACAGGATGTGTTAGACAGAGAATGCAAGAGGGCAAGCGTGTGTGTGTGTGTCTGCTTTGCCAACAGTCCATTAGACATGCATGAAGTGAATGTGTGTTTCATGACTGGTTGGATTGGTAGTGACCTGATGATGGTGACAAATTGACTCATTGTCAGCTCCTCCGGTACCAGGAACTTGGTCTTGTCCAACAGCGGAAGGTCCTTTTCCTTGTTGTATCTCTCCACTATCACCTACAGACACAGCCACGTAGTAGTACATGTATCGGTAACAATATGGCAACTCGTTTTTGCTTGCTTCCCTAGAGATTTACACCCAAAGCCTGATGATAATCATGTGACCACTGATTATGTATCATGCTGAGCTGGCCACATGTCACACACTTTGTTAGTATTCACAGGCTCAGGTGAGATCTACAGAGTTTAACTGAATAGGGATGCACTCATTTCTGCATGTGACATTGCATCACATTTTAGATAGAGAGGGGAGCAACTTACTGGCACTTTTTGAGGGAATTTTGATCTGATGCTGGCCACCTCATCTTTACGACTGGCTGAAGGAGTAGCGACGAAAGAGAATCCAGAATACACAAATATCCAAATTACACCATTTTATGTATATACTGTCGAATAACTCGTTCCCAAAGACACTAGCAGGCACACAGTTTAGGCTACATGTTACACACATCTGCAAAAAATTAACTGTGGGTCTCTTGAACGATTGAAAGGAGTAAACACACTAGGGGGGGTTGTAATAACCAAACGTGGTTTTGTTGTCCATTGTCATACGTCAATTGATGAACTCCAAACATGGTATCACACCTATATACCAGGCAGCGACCCGTACACTCGCCGCACTCAAAGCTACCGTACTGGGAGCCAATAGCAAACACGACGCACCGAAACTTCTCCGCTGCTTGAAAGATTTCTGAGAATGGCCTCTGCTACTGTCTCCAATGCTGCTCATGGCCGCCCGATAGACCGCTCTCTGCTCTCACTGGACCTGTACGCACAGGCAGATATCTTCCCTGTGTTTCTGATGTGAAGGACGTGTCTTCGTTCGCGCGCAGGAGCAAAGTCAAGGGATAGCTTCTCTCTCTTTGTTTAGGGCGTCGGTAAAATTGCACCGTTGTTAAATGACGTCACTGCAACGCCTGCAAAAAATAGGTTTGCGCGTGCGCAGGACAGAGGCGAGCTGTTCGTTTTCTTCTCTCTAGCTAGCTCAATCGCCAGATGATCTCTGAGATGTCTCACGGAATATTTGCGAAAGACGGTCCGTTCGGAGGCGGAGAGGACAGGGAATCGTGTAAGTGTACACAACGCAACTTCTCCATTTGCAGTCAACAGTCAACAGTTAGCGAGGAAACCTTGGCGCGTGACGCTTCATGCTTTAGTACATACAGTAGTACCCGATGTACTATAACCATAGTAAGCTTTTAGTTGGCGTGCTATATATATAACGTTTGAGGGGGAGGCATTCAGGTGCTCGTTAAATAGAACTATTGACCCACCTGTGCAGATAATGAAGGGGGTGGGGACAGGAACTGGAGGGGTAGGGAAAGGCATGGTGGCAGTGAGAGAGGAGGGAGTGGTCGGGGGTACAGGGGGAGGGGGAGAGGAGGGAAGAGGAAGAGGGGGGAGAGGGAGAGGTTGGCAGGGCCGCGGTGGCTCAAGTCGAAGGCCAGACGATGAAGATGATGAAGTCGACTTGAGAATGGAAGGAAAAAGATGGTAAACTACTCTTTGTATGTGTCTAGAATTACCAGTTTACCTCAGAGACATTGTGCAGGAGCGAGAAGGGTGGACTGAAGAAGACGTCGCCAGGTTACGGTCGAAGTGGAATATTCTCTCGTCTCGGAGAGAGGGGAAACGAGGGAGGAGGGGAGAGAGGTGGCGGAGGAGGGGAGAGAGGCGGGGGAGGGGTATTTGGGAGACTAAACTGGGGAAGAAGAGGAGAAGGGGGAGGATCAAGAAGTCAGTGGCACAAGGTCACCATTCCTCGTGGGGGAAACCAGGACCAAGAACAACTCATCAGGACGCTTCAGTCAGGCATTGACGCCCCCCTTCAACCAACAAATGTGGGCAAGACACACAATTCTTTACTTTAACACCACCTCTTTCAGTCACTCTGTGTCATACTTACCCTGCAATAAAATACTCAACTGGTTCTATACTTAGACACCCTGCAATATAATACTCAACTGGTTCTATACTTAGACACCCTGCAATATAATACTCAACTGGTTCTATACTTAGACACCCTGCAATATATACTCAACTGGTTCTATACTTAGACACCCTGCAATATAATACTTTATACTTAGACACCCTGCAATATAATACTCCACTGGTTCTATACTTAGACACCCTGCAATAAAATACTCAACTGTTCTATACTTAGACACCCTGCAATATAATACTCAACTGGTTCTATACTTAGACACCCTGCAATATAATACTCAACTGTTCTATACTTAGACACCCTGCAATATAATGCTTTATACTTAGACACCCTGCAATATAATACTTTATACTTAGACACCCTGCAATATAATACTCAACTGTTCTATACTTAGACACCCTGCAATATAATACTAACGGTTCTATACTTAGACACCCTGCAATATAATAACTCAACTGTTCTATACTTAGACACCCTGCAATATAATACTGTTCTATACTTAGACACCCTGCAATATAATACTCTATACTTAGACACCCTGCAATATAATACTTTATACTTAGACACCCTGCAATATAATACTTTATACTTAGACACCCTGCAATATAATACTTTTACTAGACACCTGCAATATAATACTTTATACTTAGACACCCTGCAATATAATACTTTATACTTAGACACCCTGCAATATAATACTTTATACTTAGACACCCTGCAATATAATACACTGGTTTATACTTAGACACCCTGCAATATAATACTTTATACTTAGACACCCTGCAATATAATACTCTATACTTAGACACCCTGCAATATAATACTTTATACTTAGACACCCTGCAATATAATACTTTATACTTAGACACCCTGCAATATAATACTTTATACTTAGACACCCTGCAATATAATACTCAACTGGTTCTATACTTAGACACCCTGCAATATAATACTTTATACTTAGACACCCTGAATATAACTCTATACTTAGACACCCTGCAATAAAATACTCAACTGGTTCTATACTTAGACACCCTGCAATATAATACTCAACTGGTTCTATACTTAGACACCCTGCAATAAAATACTCACCCTGTTCTATACTTAGACACCCTGCAATATAATACTCAACCTGGTTCTATACTTAGACACCCTGCAATATAATACTCAACTGGTTCTATACTTAGACACCCTGCAATATAATACTTTATACTTAGACACCCTGCAATAAAATACTCAACTGGTTCACACCCTGCAATAAAGGCATGTTGTATGTATACAGCACAGTAATGTGTGGTGTTGCATTACTGCAGATCCATGTGATCCAGGACAAGCTAATGTTCTTTCTGGACAATCCTCGGACAGCCTCTCAGTTGAAACGTCTCAGTAGAGTTGACGTCGATAACGACTCTCTAATTATCAGGGTCTTCCCCAGTCCTCCCCCAAGACGTGAGTCTACCTAGTTTTAACCCAATTCACACACTTGATGCTGGTCATAATTTTAACCCTGTCACACCTGCAGCTGGTCGTGGAGGAGGTGGGGGAGGTCACCGAGGTGGATTCGAGAGGGACCGAGACGGAGACGAAATGATGGGAGAGCTGTCGGAGCGAGGTGGGCGGAGCCAACAGGGAGGGGTCGTGGGAAAGAGGGAGACCGTGGGAGCGAGGGGGACGCGGAGGAGGTGGGAGAGCGGCTAATTTCGACGGGGACATACCTATGAAACAGGACACCACAGCAGTACTCCTTGTAAGGCATACGGACACCCAAAGAAACACAATTATTTTTCTCTGTCACTCTTCTGATAGGCATGTCTTGGACAGCGGTATGATGTGGACACGAAATCTCTGGATCTGTCCAACATGTACCACGACTCGCGTGAGTTACATACCAACAAGACGTGTTCTCGGGAGTCGCAGAGTGTGGGTGGAGAAGGTGTTTCTGTGTTTGTGTGTGTGTGTAGATTTGAAGGAGAATGGCGTGAGAGGGAGCATGTACAGCAGAGAGTTTGTGTCTTCAGTTCTTGAGCTGGTTAAAGCCAACTGCCCCGAGGTGTGTCTCTCTCTCTCTCTACACGCCAGTTAATGCGTGTCTAGCCCCTTCACTCGTTTTCTTGCGTGCAGCTTCTTGCGCTGGACCTGAGCCGTAACCAGCTACAGCGACTGGATGCCTACTCCTCTCTTCCCACAGTCTGTCCCAACCTCCAGATCCTTAATCTTTCAGACAATGAGGTCTGCAATAGTCTATTCACAGTATGCAACATCATTTTCATTTATTCTCTGATCACTTTATTACTCTTCAGCATTATTGGTATTGTCCCTTAGTTGGAAATTGTATATAAGAGCTAAATAGCTGAAATCGGATTGCATTTTGCACTAGGCTTTCTTTGTTTACTAATCCTTATGTGGCCACATTCCCTTAAGGGGAGCTTAATACATGGCAGCAGAGGACCTTTGCAGTGAATGGCAATTCCTCCATGCACCTCTTTCCCTACCTTTCTCTCTCTCTCCACTGCTCTCCCCTCCTCCAGTTTCACTCTGTCCAGGAGCTGGAGAGGCTGGGTCAGATGATATCTGTCACCACACTGGTTCTGGAGGGAAATCTCTTCACTCAGGCCGGGATGGACATCATGTCGCTGGCCAACACCCTCCGCAAGATCTTTCCAAACATACAGACCGTGGTAAGGCAAATTGCTCGCTTCCCAATAACGTAGCCTATACTGAGATCAGCATTCACAAACACCTCAGAATCTTTAACGGGATGAATGAGGGAAAATCAATAGGGGATTTAGGCTTACATTGTAAATTTTAGCCCCGCATGTTTGAAGACTGTATATAGGCTCTTCGTATTTTTCTCACGTTTATTCTTGTCCCTCCTTTCTTTCGTACTAATGTATCTCAGAATGGTGAGTATCTGCCCAGTCCTGTCAAGTTTGATCTCCCTGTGTTGGCAGGCCAGCTACCTCCAACTCAGGTAATGCCCATACCTTCACTACTCCTCCCAGCTCTGAGTGACTCTCTACAACACTCTGTGTGTGTGTGCGCACGTAATGTCCTCCACTGCAGAAAGGGTTTGTGGTCAATGATGAGGTCCAGAGACTAGTGGTGGAGTTCGTGAAACAGTGAGTCTCTGACTCTGCATGTAGCTGGTAGGTGTACTCTGTCTTTGCTGCAGGTACTACTCTCTGTATGACGCAGACAACAAGAGAGAGAAGTTGTTTGAAGCTTACTCTGAAGATGTACGTTGATACAAACGATTCTTTTTTTACCCTTCTAACCACCTCTTGTCACTTCTGATTTTTAAAGGCTGTCTTCAGTTTGTCTGTGACTGGCTCTCTCACAAGAAAGTAGGGGTCTCTTCAGTGGCGTATATTTATAACCCATGATATTGTTTCGCCTATTTCCTGCAGAGATGCCTCGATGGATGTGTACATACCACTCAGTCACAACCTGGCTCGGGCCAAAGATCCCAGTGAGTGGTGCATGCATGCAGTGTGAAGCGAGTGCTGGTTGCGTGTGTGTGTGTGTGTGCTAAAGGTAAGAGGCAGTCTCTGGTGAAGCACGGTCGGATCGACATAGTCCAGTGTCTTCGCGACCTCCCGCCCACCAAGAACCACCTCTCCTCTTTCAACGTGGACGTGATGAGAGCCACTGTGAGACTCATCTTCATGTGTCGCCCACCGTCTCTCTCATGAGCCCTGTTTGTTTTACTGCAGCAAACCAGCACGGCTTTCACAATATACGGTTTCTTCAGTGAATGTAAGATAGGGACACTGTATTATAGCAGCGGTACTATCTCTCAAACCCTCTATTATATAGTGGGTGGTAGTTCAAGGATGGATAATTTCCCTGTGTATGCCTTCACTCGAACATTTGTTCTGACGGCTATTGGATCTGGGTGAGTTATGCACACACTGTTTCCTTCAGTGTTGTTGAGTGTTGTTGTTGTTGTTGTTGAGTGTTGTTGTTGTTGCGTGTTGTTGTTGTTGCTTGTTTGGTTCTGTGGTGGTGGTTTCGAGTGAGGTGATGTAATTATGTTGTTTAATTGAGTCGAGATAATGAAAAATGTCTGTGTTCAAATGAGACAAACTACGAGTGGGCTATATATACCAGTCAGCACCATAAGAAGCCCCTTACCTTGTCGAGGACATTGAATGATGATGGCAGGCAAACTTGCTCAAATGTTGAAAAATACCCTACATCCCTGCTGTGCTCTTAAAAAAGAGAGAACGTAACATTCTACATTAGTCCTGCTTCCGACAAGATTTTAGCGGCAACTTGATAAAGAACTAAAGACACTTTATGTATCTGTCAGTGTTCCTTTTGCATCAGTCAATAATGCTGCGATGAAAATTTCTTCCGTCCACTCCTGCTACTTTTTCTTACAATTCACACTTGTCACTGGAGCAAAGTTCAAACATCTTTTCCGACACGTCTTCATCTGCCCTTTCGTTTCAGTAAAAAAATTCTGCGATGAAAAATTCACAATTTGCAAAGTCACTGGAGCAAAAATCTTTTCCGACACGTCATCATTGCCCACACCTGGAGCTACCCTTCTACATTTGAGTTTACGAATACGAGGTTTCACCCTCTACTGGACGCCATCTCACACAGCCTTGTTCTGGTCTCAGCAGAGACTTGGCTCCTGTTGTGTTGATTGTGACACTCTGCTGACAGTGATTGATTGGCGGCTTTGTTGCTTTCGTTTTCTCTGATGTGGAGTGATGCGTACGTTGACAGTGATTGAATGGCGGCTTTGTTTCAATAAGTTGGTCTCTGATGGCGGAGTGATGCGTACGTTGACAGTGATTGAATGGCGGCTTTGTTGCAATAGTTTGGTGTCTGGTGGCGGAGTGATGCGTATATAGGATGTGTGGTGGCCAAAGTGTGGCTCTTGTTTGATCTGGAGTCGTTGAGTGGTGTTGGCCTTGCTAGTGAGTTGTGTGTTTGGGAGCAGTTGTGAAAGTGCTGTGTGCATATGATATGCATGCCATGTTTCCCAACATTGGCTCTAAGGAGGGTGAGCTCCCTCACTGCCCAGCCATTAACAACAATTGGCTGTTTTTGTATTATTACACATGCCCAAAAAAAGTGGCATTATAATTATTACACATGCCCAAAAAGAGGGCCAATATTGATAATTCCACAAAGTTGGCAAATTTGGCAGTAAAAATGTCAGCCATGATCTATTGTTTGAGAGCCCCACAATGGGCCAGAGATGTCCACCCACGTGGTGAGCGGGTGGTTGCTGGCTGGCAGTAAGCCATGCCCACCAGTGTGATCTCGTTAGTGTGTATGCCCCCACCATCGCACCTCATCAGGATCGCAGTCACCAATGACCAGATGACACTGAGACCCGCTTCTGCGAGCAGAGAAAGGTCTGTGCATCATATTGATATTATTGTTGTGCAGAAAATGTTGGTTTTTCCAAGTTCTGAAGATATAGTAGTACTCCTTATGGTTCCTTTACTGCTACATTGTGAAAAGCATCACTTAAAGATTGGATCTTATGGGCCTTTGCAGTATTGTAGTTTCTTCGAAAATGTGGTGTACTTATGCATTCACATTTGATATTTGCTGGTGGTGTCACCCATTTCTCTGTCTCCTCTCAGATTGCTCGTGAAGAGCTGGCCAGTCTCCAACAGGCCTCCTCTCTCCCTCAGCCCCAGTCTGCACTGCTGCCTCTGCCAGAGAACCCCATCCAGACATCCTCTCTGCCGAGTCAGCAGGGGTCTTCCCTCTACCAGCCTCCTCCTCCACCACAGTATGGCTCCTCTGGACTGGCCCAGTCGTCTCCCCCCACGATCCCATCTGCTTCTGCCACCGCCGCCACAACCTCCTCCTTTCCCCTAACCAGCGCCCCCACCCCTGCTTCCTTCCCTAATCCACAGGTCAGTTTTACTGGTCATGTTTTATATATAACTTTGGGTTTTGGGAAGCTTGACGTTGTTGTTTGGTACAGAGTCAACACTTGTGATGAGACAGTTTTTCACGCATTCATTAATTTTGTTGGTCGGACATTTTTCTCCCCTGAATGCTCAAATCTCCACAATTCACAACAGTTTCCAACTATTGCTATTTCAGGATCAGGCCATTATGAGGATATCCCAGACCACAAGTATGAATCTAGAGTGGAGCAAAAAGTAAGTCTCAACTCTCCTTCTCTTCATCTCCTCACCTAAAGCTATTGTGACTATTATACAGATGTCTGGCGGAGAATGAGTGGGAGTTCAATAAGGCTGTTACTGCCTTCACCCTCCTCCATGTGAGCTCCTCTAATAGAACTCTATCAGTCTATATATCAACGTAGAGATAGGGACAACGAAAACCCTACTCTCTTTTTGCTTTATAATTTGTCTGCTGTTGTAGCTCTATGAGCCCCAGTGTAGAGATAGGACCAGCACCTAGAAAACTTCACTTCTGAACCATGTCACCTTCTTTGAAAACCTTTGTTTTTTTACCACAGGGCCAGGGAAAGATACCACGAGAGGCATTTCAGTGATGACTCCCACATTAAAGTTTTGCAGTCCACCTCATAGGTGCACCGTTCTCTTCCAACCATTATTTCCACTCTCTGTACTATATTAAAAGTGTGTGTTGAGAAACAATTATTATCTTGCAAAGTTAAAGCAGCAATGCACCCAAAAAAATTGCCCATAATGGTCTGCCTGTCACTTGAGTTCAGGGGGACAGTCTGGCTGCTGGGTGGGGTGAGCCTTCTTGAATGCCTCCAGCTCTGACAAGGCTGCCTCGATACGCGTGATGGTCGGGTAGGCCGACATGTCCACTTTGAACCTGAGAGTGCATCAAGCAGCAGTTTCAGACCCTTTCTATACTTGATGCCTTAACATGGGTATATAATTATAGAGACGTACCTATTAGCATTGTAGACTTGTGGAAGCACCATCAGGTCAGCCATTGTCACCTTCAATTGCAGAAAAACCGGGAGAGGTGGCTTTAACAAGATAAAATATATACGTATACCTCGTCTCCCACACTGTATTTCCCGGCCGTTGTTTCAAGCAATTTCTCCAAACCTGTGCAGCAGTATACATACCTTACAGTACATGTCATACAGCTCTACTGGACCCACTGTTGAAGCCTAGTTCTATCCAGTGCTTGCCCCACTCAGCCTTCTTCTCGTCTCCAACAAACTTGAGCACTCGAAGATTCTGCACACAAAAGACAGACTCGCTTTTTATTGCGCACCACTAGCGAGCATCACATTTATGGTGTTTATTATACCTGAATAGGCTGGATGCCACAGGCTACACATTGAGACACTGCTCGAACCTACAGCATCAATATAAACAGGGATGCAATGAGAGAGCGTATTATGTAGATTACTTGCTGTCTCCTGTGGGGATCATCTCGTGGTAGTAGGTACGGAGGGCCTTGCGTCTCGTCTAGATACTCCACAATGGCCATCTATATACACACAGCAGCAGTATATACTATAAATTGCTCTAATGGGGTGGTGGTCTTTGCTGCACATACTCACAGACTGAGTGAGAGTGTGTCCATCGATGAGCAGGGTGGGGACCTCACACTGCGGATTGATGGCTTTGTACGAGTCAGCAAGCTGTTGGATGGAGGTGTTTCAGTTGTTCTTGAGTGTTATTCTACAGTAGTATAAACCTGCTCTCCACCGTCTTTGAGCAGGTGAACTGCTCTGTACTCGTACTCTATCCCCTTCAGAGCAAGAGCTGAGTGGAAAGAGACACGAGTCGTCATAGCTATGACTGTGGCACGCTGTAACGCACCAATTCGGACTCTCCACGAGCAAGTGCTCCTGAAGTAAGAATACAGCACGGGCTGCGGAGAGTGCAAGAACGTTTGCACAACAAACCATGCGGCGCGGAGCAGATAGTACTGACCTTCATGTTTGCAGCCATTTTTCCGTCTCTGCGCCTTGCGCACACATCCACCAATACAAGCCCCGCCTACTTTTACACCCACACGTGTACGAGTACGACCCAATGACCTTAACCCTCCTCCTTTTGGCCGAGAGTTCTAGTAGACATGGAGCTAAGGAGAAGATTGGAAGGCTCTCAGCCAGTGTCGCGGCATGTCCTCCATTCTCCCGAGGAACCTCCCGTTCGATCGAGGGCCGTCCTACAGCGCCGCGTGTTCCGCTCTCCGCTGGACTGCAGCGAGCGGTGGTACTGGACCGGCCTAGCTGTCGTCACGCTAGCCTCCGCCCTCACCAGGTTCTACTCCATCACGGAGCCTCGGCACGTCGCGTGAGTTCCCCCAAACACGCTCAGCGCGTCAAAGAACATCCTGGCTCTTTTCTCTGTCCATAATACTGCATGCATCTACCGCTCGAATCTCTTTGTCTTTAGGTGGGACGAGACTCACTTTGGGAAGCATGCCAGCTGGTACATTCAAGGCCAGTTCTTCTTTGATGTCCACCCTCCCCTTGGAAAGGTCCTGACAATGACTGATGAATGTCTTGTATTGCTTTTGGCTACCCTCGGCATGTTTCCTGTTTCGTGTCTTCGATGAACGAAGACCCACTGCGTAAACATCGTGAACTGTTTGTGTGTCCATGTAGCTCGTAATTGCCATAGCGGGAGTCCTGACTGGCTACAACGGTTCGTTTGAATTCAAAGAGCCCGGGCAGAAATACGACGACACGCCCTACATTGGGATGAGAGTGGTGAGTTGGACTTCATTCCAAGCCCCCCCTCCTCCTCATCCACCTCCTCATCCACCTCCTTCTCTCTTCAACCGTTCTATGGTTGTTGACAGGTGTGTGCTCTGATGGGGCTACTCCTGGTTCCCCTCTGTTACCTCACCGTCTGGGAGCTGGTCAAATCACCCACTGCTGCTTTCATACTGGCATGATGCTTGTCTGTGGTAAGCCTCCCTCTCTTTCCCCTCTCTCCTCCTTCCTTATCTCCTCCTTCCCCTCTCTCCCTTCTTCAATTTCTCCTCCAACCTTTCTTTCACGTTCTCTCTCTCCTCTTTGTTCTTCCTCTTCTCCTACTCTTTCCTCTTTCTCTCTCTTCCTCATCCTCTCTGTCAGCAGTAATAAACACACTGTTGGGGGTGATTTTCAATGTGTACGTTGTCGAAATTCCACATTTACTTTTCCAGCACATCAACACAGAACCTGTACTTATACATACACCGTCTTTGTCAAAACAGGCTACTACTTGCACTAATATCCCACTTTCAGAGAAACCGGGACGCTGGTTCTCTCCCAGTACATTCTGCTGGACCTCCACTGCTGTTCTTTATAATGGCCGCTACCTACTGCACTGCACGCTTCATCAACTGCAGACGACGTGTGAGCTAGCTATTACAACTTTTCTATTCAAATACCTGAGATGGTTCTCTGTCATTAAAGAAAGGGCACTTTTGTCTAAATTGTAGCCCAGTTCTTGTTGCACTGGACTCCTGATCATTTAGTTGTAGACAAACTCCTCTGACAACTTACATCAGTGTCTACTCAACCAGAACTCTCTAATTGTAGAGAAAGGTTCTGCTCGCTTGAAGCTCTCTAGATGATACGATTTACTGTGTGATAGTGTTGTCTGTACGAGATGTTGTAGGCCATTTGATGCTGGAGTGGTGGTACTGGTTTGACACCTCTCGGGATGTTCAGTGGATGTTCCTCCTATCAGTGAGAGGAGAGCCTCGTGCACCTCTTGGCTCAATACCATACCACCGTCCTCTTTCTACGTGGTTTGCCATCCTACACACTCTGGCCTCCTTCTACCCCCACCATTTCTCAACCACCCTCGCTTCTCTACCCTGTCCTGCTTGTCAACTTTCTTGACATCCCGCTCCTCTTCTTCTGCTTCGCTCCCACGTCTGGCCCGATGACACACAGCCGGAGTGTTTTTTATTTCATGTTTAAGTGCTGTTATCATAGCTCTGGTTGCCTGACCGACCGTGCACGGACCTCTGGGACCGACCTGGATGGAGACCTCAGACTCTCAGTGGTCAGTCCACTAGCCTGGGTCACACGAGTCTCACGTTGGACTGTCATGTGACCTCCTACTAGCTCAGATACAGACGCACTTCCTGGCGACGCGCAGGTCTGCCTCATAATCTGGCCAATTCTCCTCTATTTCCTCCGTCTTACGGCGTCCACTTTCTGGTCCTCAGTCACAGGATATACTGTACACCTCGCTTTTCGTTTGTCCACACACGCCCACACCGTCTCTCCTCCGACCTAATTAATGCTGCTCAATTTCCACTTATCTCATTGTATCTCAATTTCTCAGTAGGTAATGGTGATGATGGGTTCTTAGCTCTGAGTTCCAGTCGACACTAGTCGGAAGGAAACGATCTCTAGGATCAGAAAGTCCCGAGTAGTGGGGAGATTGTTTCTGTGATTCTTAGCGTAGTGACCACACTGGACTGTCGGTGCTTTTCTTTTTGTCGTGTTTCCGAATTTAAAAAGCTATGTTTTATTTATGTCCCGCGTCTAGTAATGCGACTGCCTGGTGTAGATAATGGAGATCGCTCCAAAAAGTGGTGTTTTTGTGTGTGTTATGCCCAGAGTGGTATGTTTACATGGGACTCGCCGCTATGCTCGGTCCCTCCCCTCTCCTCCCTATCCACTCTCAGATGTGGCCTATGGTCAGGGTATAACTCGCAGAACAGAGGGGATGGAGGAGACTCCTCCACTCTCCACTCACCTCTACCCGAGGACCTCGGCTGAGTACCAGAGCAGCAACAGGTCTGACACTGAGAACTCTAGCACACCACGCTATATACCATTTCTCTGAACTCATTACTGTAATATTATAGTTCAGAGTCAAATGATACATTACACGCGACATTACAGGACACGGGTATACTCCAATATGTACTTCATCTGACGATAAGGGTCTATTTGTTCTCACTATGTCTATCATACAGGAAAGGCCGTTGCGTACGATCAGTGTAATGAGTCTCCACGTATAGCCATCCTCGCCCACACTGTAAACTCTGCACCCATCATCACCAATGACAAACTCACACACACCCACGGACGACCACAACACAACGTACCAGGCTGGTCAAGAAAACCATTCTCACGACTCCTCTTCAGGATGGGTCCCATCCCATGTTTACCATACCGGATACGCCCCGTCCCCATCCGCTCTCTTTGTTCCAGGTGCACTCCTCCATTGAAGACGTGGAGTTATACGGAACGAGACCCGATTGTTTTCGGGAACACGTTATGTATGCATTACATACTACTCTGGACACTGCACGATTACTTAATGACATTAGAGCATATATACTGTATGTATAATAGTTTCATTGGTGGGACGATAGAGGCCGTGGTAGTTTGGGAGAGGAGCGAAAAGAGAGGCGAGAAAGAGTAGGATTCTAGCATGAGAGGGTAGTTATGTATAATTCCACAGGACAAAACGCAACCTGCACGCCACCATCAGAAGGCCCCCATGACACCTACTCACTATCAGGTGACAGGGTAT
>CASHTH010000455.1:0-19148 GCA_030341885.1 Geodia barretti
ATATATATAGATACGGATTTAGTGAGTATGAGCTGTACCTGACAGTCCCTTGTCAAGAAAAGGCCACTCTCCATGCTGTGCATCACTCCAGCTATATCTAGATGAGCCCATCGCTTCACCTCAACGAACTCCGTATATACAGCCTGAGTATGTAAAACAACATGTCACTAACTATCCTGAGTACATTGATCGAGCGTGCTACATACTCTGTGGTATGTAAGTGCATAGGAGGGTCTAAATGTCTTCGTACTCTAAGTGGGAGAAGGACAAGGCTAACTTAAGCGTGGCTGTAACTGAGAATGAGGCGCAATCATTTCTTTTGGAAAGATGTACAGTGTTCACAAAATGTTGAAGCAAACAATGAATCCGTGAGCAAATGTTTTTTCAGGGAGTCATGAGGGTTAATTTCTTCTAACTCCCAGTCCCAGTTACTGAAAAATTGAAAATACCAGTCCTCTCACATCTGGAGAGTACAAACATGCAGCAGTTGATGAAATGACTCACTAACCTTGAGGAATGCTGCGGCTGTGCAAGGCTCCGGCATCCCCGTGTATATCCACCGGTGACAAACCACGTGATGCCACATGATACACAAAGATGCGGCACTTCTGACGCTGCTCGTTGAGAGTCACTCTGTGCCCTCAGCATCAGAGCATACTCAACGTCTCTCTCTGGCATCAAGAGTGTATGTTTAGACATGCATTCGTTCCTTCTCGTAGTCACCTCGTAGTACTTACCAATGTCGAGTTGTAGTCCACAAATTCTAGTAAGTCATCTACTTGGCATTCTCGGCCAATTTTAGCCCTGCATTCTTCACTGAATGTATGTACCTTCCTCTGGCCCCCACGTTGCTGATGTCAGCAGTTCTGGCCTCAATCTGTTTGGTGTACTGCTGGTAGAGAGGCATCCTCCACACCCTGTCCCCTGTCACCTGACCTGCCTACAGTTAGATTATAATAATTATACCATAAACAAGTTTAGCGAGCGCGAGCAGTTTAAATTTTCACACATTATTTAGAATGATGTTCGACATTTCGTGTATATGTAAAATCACATATATTATAGAACATTATTGTATGTGACGTGCCCATCAAATAATAATAGAAGAATCCCGCATTCAGATGACTATTTAGGATCACTTTGCTCGCCAACGATTAAAACACAGTCAATGGAGAAAACCATTAAACATTTCTTATTCACTCCGAAATGTTTTTTTACGCATCTGTGGAAAAGTCACTCTCTATTAATGAATACTCCCAAGTTTCCAGCTATGGACAGTGAGGTGTGTGTGTGTCTGTGTACCTGGTGAATCTCAGACCACAGGTCATCGTCAGTAGTGAAGACGGCGGCAGCACCAGAGCCCAGAGCCACGTCAACGGCTCCAGTCAGAGTGGCCAGGTCGATGATGGTGGAGGGAGAGAAGGAGTGGGCGTAGGTCAGGGCATCCGCCAGCAGGAGACGACCTTCTGCATCCGTGTTATCAACCTGTAGATCAGATACATGACAAGATTGCATTATACTAGAACGAAATGCAAGGCATCTTTGGTGGGAGCAAACTCAAGTAGTAGTTCAATTTTCCGCATGGGTATTTAGAATTACGGTATGTTCAGTGGCAGTGCACCCGTCACATAATACAGAAAAATCCCGAATTGAGGCGACAATGTAGCTTCACTTCACTCGCCAATTACGATCTCCCCAGTTGAAAGGCTTCATTGAAATTGATAGGGGTTCAACTAAACTCCTATCTGAGCAAACCTTACCCCCCCAGTGAACCCTTGCTTTGCTGTACGTACCCTTTGAGCCCAATACATGGAACAACTTCAAACATTGTTGCGTTGCACAATATGTTTATATTGGGCTTGACCTCGATGGTCTTTCCATTCATTGCAGTGACTACGTCTCCAGGTTTGAAGGCCGTACCAGACGGCATGTTCTCGCACAGGGGAATAAGAGCCACCAAACTGAACACAATATTAGAAAAATAAATCATAGTCCCCTCATTACATCTTCAGAATGTATTTGGGCATGTCTGATATGCCTTACATAACATCCTAATCAGGATGTAATTCCAACACCGCCGCAGAATTTACTGAAATTACCGTAGCAGTTTGTTTAGGAAAATGTAATCCTCACCTGATGGGCAGCTGAAGTTGTGCCACTGCATATACTGAGGCAGCGACTGCAGCCGCCCCACCCATATCACCTCGCATTAACCCCATCCCCGCTGACGGCTTTATCGATATACCTCCAGTGTCAAAGGTCACACCTGATTGGACGACATGATATGAGAGGGAGAGAGAAAAAGAATTTCATGCTCACTAAGTATCATGTATTGAACAAGGAGTTGCACACAGACGGTTGTTGTATTCATGTTAGCAAATGCAGCGTACTGGCCTACTAAAAAAATACAACGTACAGTTTCTGAATTCAATGTTGTCATTGTTTTACGCTGAAAGACTTGCTAGCATTTTCCCTGGCAAATCATGTACTTATTACCGTAAGTATACAAGAAGACATTGGTACATAAAAGTGTACAGAACAATCACCTTTTCCGACGAGGACAATGGGCGTGTCCTCAGGCTTGTAATTGTATCTCATCTCCAGTAACCATGGTGACGTGGCGGCACCTTGGGCCACGCCCAGAAACGCCCCCATCTTCTTCTCCTCTATCCAAGACTTGGGACTAAGGGAGGGAGGGAGTCCATCGGTAACATAATAGAGCAAAACCGGAACGAATCCAATGCTACAGGTGATCAAATAAGTGCAACATTTCATAGGTTTTACGTGCATTGCCAAATGCATTATGGTATGGACAGCTCTGTCTACAAATAAAAAAACAACACTAAAATCAGTAACTAGGTGGGCCAGCTTCGCTCACCAACTAAGAGTGATTATCAACTACACCAAAATACGTTCATATGTGCACTAAACCATTGTTCATAGATAAAAGCTACTGTCAGACTAACCGAGGGATGAACTCCAGGCTCTCTCTGCCAGCCATTCTCTCCCCCACTGCATCAACGAAGAGAGAGGGAGTCAGGAGGTTGGACGGCATCTCTTTCAACTCTCGCGCAAAGTTCTGTGCCGATGCCAGGACACAGCCCCGGTTCCATTCCACCTCCGACTCTGACGTGGAACTGGGACAGAATAGGATAACTGTATACAGCAAAAACACTTTGTAGTAGTGAGTGTACATGAAAAGCTACATTTATTTTCGTTTCTCTCTTTGTCATGTCAGAGTCAAAGTCATGCATACGAATTGCATACAAAATTGGTGATGTGCATAATACAATGTATTTTACTTGATCAATGTGATTGCTGGCGGTTCCTTTCTTTTCTCACTGTCTTTCAGTTTGTCAAAGACAAAAGTGCCCAGTACACTTCCTTCTGCACATGCTACAGTTGAGAGACAAACCACATACTATGTATACATACATTTGGACCCATTGTACCCATACATGGAGGTTGTGTGAGACTTTTGCCCAAACTAACACACATTATGTATACATACAGTATGGACCCATCGTACCCATACATTGAGACTTTTGCTACAGTTGAGAGACCAATACATTATGTATACATACAGTATGGACCCATTGTACCCATACATTGAGGTTGATGAGACAACAAGTGCTACGATGGATTTATCATACAACATTACAGAGAAAAAGACAAGAGACATGAAAAACATGAACAGAATCTACATCCGTTTTACATGTGAACAAGTTCGAAACTGTTGTTGGAATGTAGTAATGTTAGCATGTTCCTCGAATAGGTAACTTTCCAAAAATAATGTAAAAAAGCACTTTTTCGCCTACACATTTCAAGGAAACTACTCTGTAGGTCAGAATTTGCATTCTGCGACAATTCTATCAATTCTATTTGATTGTATTTTGTAGGTACCTACGTACCTTCAGGATTTCCCAGGCCATCAATTGATATATCAGTCACTCCAGCCTTCTGCAGGGTTTTCACGCCAACTAGAGAAGAAGGCGGTCAAGACGGGTGAAATTGATCGTTTATTAAATTCCAGAGTTTTTTTTCAACTCAGGGGAGATGGAGGGAGGGAGAAAGAAATAGAGATGGAGAAAATAATTGGAAGTAGGAAAAAAAACAGCAAGATAAGAGAAGAGAGAGAGAGTAAATGGAGCTATGTAGTAAAAACTGCCCAACAGACCAGCAGCGGCACTGCGGATGTTTTGTCTCTTAACATCGATATCTTCACAGCCGATCTCCGGGTCACATGACCCCACGCCTACCACGGCAACGTGGGCGTGGTCCTTGGTGACATCATAGAATAGTCGACAGTCCCCTTTCTTTACCTTACCACCTGAACTGAGTTACAATATTACATCACATACAATTCCGTACAGGAGAACCACTCCCTTATTTGGACACCAATTGAACAGCAGAAAGCATCCACATTTAGTGGTTTCCTTATTTCAGGGGTTAGAAGAAAATCACTCTTTGGGAAAGAAAAGGTGGCGCTATTAGAGAGGCGTCCTCATTTCAGGGGTGTCCTTAGAGAGGGGTTCTAGTGAAAGCATGTGTGCTACTCTACAGTAAATAAACCTGGCAAGGAGTTGGGTAAGTTGTCCGGAACATTCTCCATCCACTCCCTGACCACACCCACTTAGTTGATAACCATCGCTAGTCTCATAGCAACCAATGACCACTCCACGTTTTACCTCTCCCTCATCTGTAGACTGAGCAAATATATTGTGTATATTATTCAGAAATTGTGTTTTTAAAAGAGTGTACGGATTACTCCAAAATGTGTCCTGAATGAGGGTTGTTTTACTGTCCAGGCAACCACGTGGGTACTTACCGTGCACAGGGATCTTGTTCTAATTGGAGCGCACTCTGCTCGCCGTATTTTCGGGGCTTTTTCGAACGTCCTAGCTCCTCTTGGCTGGCATACGGAGAGAGCCCTGCTACCTCTAGCGATGGAGTAACAGGCACTCAGCCACAGCACCTTGCTTCTAGCAGAATACATCATAAACGCATCGACTCTAATTCGTTAAACGCCCACCTCCGAGCGCTTATTATTAATGATATTCATAGTCTACGTACATCTGCACTTGTAGCAGTTCCAGTTGTCTTGGTCCTCGCAGGAGCAGCAGCAGCGTGGGGCCGGAGCCCAGCTGAACTAAACTAACCGCCGTCTCTCGGAGCACATTGGCTGAATATCCTACTATATATCTCGCAGGCGTCGCGGGAGTGCTCGGTGCGTGCGGTAAGTTCCGTTGCCAAAAACGACTACCTAGTCACTAAGTGAGGAGGGGAGAGGGAGGGAAGTGGATATCCAGTAAACTAGCTGGTTACCCTGAATGTTAGCGAGTATTGAACGGCAGTACACAGGACGAGTTGTGTACCGGCGCCAGTGGATAAGCGGCTACACAAAAACAGCTGTGTTGCACGGTGCTGCTACACGTTAACTCCTTACATGCTATTATTGTGACCTCTGAACACTTCTTATACTCTCTTTGGGTGTTTAGCCATATGCTGTACTTATTTAGGCGCCTCTAGCCTTGGCAAAAACCACACACACCACTTAATTTGTACATCACCAGGAGAAAAGACTGCACAACTAATGTTTGTTTTTCGCAGTTGCTGTGTGACAGAGAAAACTGACCCTGGTGTGTTTCCATAGCAGCCTGGGTGTAACCATGGAGACCAGTGAGCCCTCGCGACCACTGAGTCAGTCGTCACTGGAGTCAGTAGATATGAGTATCTCCTTTTCTCCAACAGGTAGAGTGTATATCACTAAGCACGATGATAGTAACTTAGTTTTAGGGGTGACACGGTTTATGCTTTCGATCTTGGGGTAGTAGTTGGCGAGCACTGTTTTAGGCAATCATGTTGAACCAAATCCACAACTGTATGCCTCATCATCTGGACAGCGGAGTACAGGGATGACACAGGTTTTACACACAGCTTTCTTGGGGTATACTAGTAGTTGGCAAACACAGAGTGTGTTAGGCAATTAAGTAATCCACCAACTGTATTGCATGCCCTCTGTACATCTGGACTGCGGAGTGTCGTGGGTTCAAGTCCTACCCAGGGCAGCTGTTTTACGATGACATATCCTATTGTTATCTGAAGTGAAAGTTTGTGTTTATTTTGAAAGGTTTGCAAAGTGCTGACACCTGTGTACACACAAAATGGAGGAAAAGCTTATTGACGTATGGCGCTCAAAACAAGTGACTACTATACATAAAACAATACGTGAAAACCGGACGCAGGTGGCGGTTGGAGTGCCTTTTGTCAGCTCACTCAAAAACACAAAGAAAAACGTATGATGGCCCTGTTGTTCAGTCAATGCAGGTAGAAGGAAGAAGGAGGAGCTGGCAGAAGCATGGCCAGTCAGCTGTGTCTATCCAGTGAACGAGATATTGACTACTGAAGAGAAATATGTACAGTCATTGGAACAGCTGCTAACGGTATATATAATATACATACCAAATGTTTGTTGCGCTCATTGTTTGCTGTTAAAGAAGCTTAATGCTATAGGTTACTTACTCTAGTATAGTGCAGTTCAAATTTAACACTTAACCAGCCACGGACACATGTGTCCAGAGCCTCCATAAGTCCTTTATATGGGGTCATAATACTAGGCGCTAATACTTCATACATAAATTTCTGCTTATTTAAGGAGATACCCATGGCGTCCAAAGGGGAATATAGGTGTACAATGAGTCCGAATTGACAGTATAATTATACAGATTATCCACCTACACGTAAACTCCATAGGCTAGTATTTAGGCTAGAGCGATATGGACTAGTGACTAAAGGAGAATATATACATACACATCTGTAGACAGCAGCGGCAGTACAGAGTTGTCTTATTGTACAAATATACGTGAACAGTCAACAAAGATTAGGAAGGAAAAAGCGGCCGCCTTTTGCCTTTTACAACTACACGTGTCTGTACACTAGGTGTGGCCGGTTCATAGAGTAGACTCATAGCTATATTATAGTTTCACTATAGAGTGTGTGTATTGTATTGAGAAGACAGAGTGTGTATATAGAGAGTGGGCTTTATATGGGGAATATGACATCTGCACTGTTTATTCCGAGATAATACAAAAGATATTTAGTTGCAATTGTCAGTATGTTTGTGAAAATCTAGTGCGTGCCCCTGATGCCCGCTAGCCTTGCTGCTTGTCTAGAGTACGGCACGTTGAGGGTACAAATCCCCACCAGGGACACTCTATCACCAGTACTTACACAGTACGTATAATATAGGGATGACACAGGTTATCCAGCATTATGCCCATATATTTGTTTACAAAAGCCTAATACTTTACATACAAAACCACGTAATTATGATGTATGTTTTGACCAGCTCTACATTTGCTATCATACCCACAGCTCACCTAGAGTGCAGGGTGTTGTGTATTCAAATATCCGACCTAGGGCAGCTGTATACAAAAGCCTATTACGTTTTGCATCTGAACAAATTATAAAATGTTCTTTAAAAAATAATCAGCTCTGTTTGCTACCCACAGGGCTACAGAGACCCTCTGTCGAAATGGCTACAAAACACTGAGGAAGGAGAGACATTCATCAGAAAAGTGTTCTTGAATCTCGACCAGCTGCTCAACATTCACAGACGACTGCTGCAGAGTCTCCAGAACAAGGCCACCGACCCCATGGAGTTTGGACAGGTCTTCGTGAGAGCTGTGAGTTTATTTCTCTCTCTCTCTCTCTCTCTCCTTTCTCCATCACTCTTCCTCTTATTGCTCGCTCTTCTTGCATTTCTCCTTTTCTTCCTTCTCATCTGCTTTCACCTTTAAAAGTATGAAAATTCAGGCCCATTTTCTACAATTACTCCTGAGGATTATTTGCACTGAGCTATAGTCAAGGTATTGAGGATGGTTGGTTGGTCTCGCTCACACGGAAGGTTTAAGTTGCCACTGTAACTCCTGATCTCTCTCTCTCTCTCTCTCTCTCTCTCTCCCACACACACACTCTCTTTCCCACACAGGAAGAAGATTTCTCCAGCTATACCGAGTACTGCACTAAGTTCAAGACTGCAACTGAACTACTCAATCACACAATAGTGGCTAATGCTGAACTCAGGAACTATATTGAAGTAAGATATAAAATTTTTTGCACAGGATTGAATTGCGACATCCTTGTGCACACTTTATGTACTGCAAAAAGCCTGTGCAAATCATATTATGATCATTAACATATAATACTGAGATGTTTATAAAGAAGGATTTAACCCTTTAGGTATACCAGTGACAGTTGTTATTTATACTTTAACCCCTTTAGGTTTGCCAACAAAAGTTACATCACGATATGCCGCTAGGTGCGTATCTCATCAAACCAGTTCAGAGGATTCTGAAGTACCACTTACTGCTTCAGGTGGGTTTTTTTTAACCGTTGGAGGGGAATGGTAGAAGAGAAAGGAGGGAGAGAAATAAGGAGAAGGAAGGGAGTAAAGAGAGAGTTGTAAACTTGTCACATGATAGTGAATTTACTATACATTAAAGTGAGTACGAATGTGCGAAATAATGTGTACATACATACGTAGTATATAGATCTCATGCTAACTTACTTTCTGCACATGAAGTAAAGAGATACCCCTCATACAATAATATTAGCTACTCAATAAATGAAAAGCACTGAAGTGCAAACCCTCGGCGTATTATGACGCGCACGCGTAAGTAAATGCATGCGCCGTACCACTAATTGATGGGCTGGGTTTAGTTTTAGCTGTTACTCGTGGTCTCTTGCCAGCTCGCGCAGAGTCTGACGCGGGCTAACTACACTACTAGATAGCATGCGAGAGGCGATACACGCCCTGCGCTGCATCTTCTAGTGCCTCCGAGGTACGCAGAGCACGCGGATCGATCATACCGCAGTAAGCCGTTGTGTATTTGCATATTGGCTTTTTCGCGCTCCAGCTTTGCAACGGAGCGTTTTCAGCGAAATCCGTTCGAAATTTCTGACCTTCATTGCCCGTTCAGTAGGTGGTATCCTTTGTGAGACGAACGAACACTCGAGGAGTGAGATGACGAGTAACAGACAGACACACACACAAACCCAACTACCGTAACCCTCGCTGCGCATGCGCGCCGAGGGTTAATCATTACGTACGTATGTATGCATACAGTGGCAGAATATAGGATTATCCTGCATTGATAGGCTCAGTTCCCTCACCAATAAAGGGCGCTTGTTTTAATGCCTCAGATTAAGGGCACAAAGGAATATCCCCTCTATTCCTCTCCTGACAGAATGTTCTAGAATGTCCCCTCTATTCCTCTCCCAACAGACTGTTCTGAAGCACTACAACACGGAGCACTATGCCTACCCTAGTCTGAAGGCAGCTCTTGTGGCTATGAAGAGAACCGCAGAGCACATCAACAATGTCACGAAACAGCAAGAAAACACCCTTAGAACCAAGGTACGTACTGTGAATACAGTGGAATAAGAACACCCCCGAAATGAGCACACTGTGTATACAGTGGAATAAGAACACCCCCGAAATGAGCACACTGTGTATACAGTGGAATTAGAACAACCCCGAAATGAGCACACTGTGTATACAGTGGAATAAGAACACCCCCGAAATGAGGGAGGAACCCCCTCATATGGACACCTTTTCTTTCCCCAATAATATATTGGGAACTTTCTATCCTACTCTATATAGCTGTCCCCATTTATTGCTGGATTAGAGGAGTTTCATGCATACATTTCCTTGCACTAAATCGATTTAGAGCTTCGAGCAACGTACTATGCAATAAACTTTTTTGGTGGGATTCGAACACCTGTATAGCAGTGTATGTATGTTCGTAACACTATGGAGTTTCCGTGTGACATGTGTTGAGCCTCAGTTTCCCCAACAACGTGCAGGAAATACAGCAGGGTCTATGTGGAGGACCAAGAGGGACCACTTACGGAGAACTTATTCAAGAGGTTTGTGCTGGTTTTTGTACATACGTATCATAGTAAATAAAGCCAGGTTCACAATTTGTCTTACTGCCTCATGTCCTGTTGCGTCGTGCCGTGAATAAAAATAGGTTTTATCCCGTGCACTGCACACTCCAGCTATAGTGAAGGTATTCAGGATGGTTGGTTGGCCTGTCATTCCCCCCACTTGCTTGCTAAAAGTACGAAAAGTTTAGGCCACCCTATTTTCTATATTCACTTACTTCCACTGCACACTCCAACTATAGTGAAGGTATTCAGGATGGTTGATTGGCATGTCCTTCCCCCCACTTGCTTGCTAAAAGTACGAAAAGTTTAGGCCACCCTATTTTCTATATTCACTTACTTCCACTGCACACTCCAACTATAGTCAAGGTATTCAGGATGGTTGATTGGCCTGTCCTTCCCCCCACTTGCTTGCTAAAAGTACGAAAAGTTTAGGCCACCCTATTTTCTATAGTCACTTACTTCCACTGCACACTCCAACTATAGTGAAGGTATTCAGGATGGTTGATTGGCATGTCCTTCCCCCCACTTGCTTGCTAAAAGTACGAAAAGTTTAGGCCACCCTATTTTCTATATTCACTTACTTCCACTGCACACTCCAACTATAGTGAAGGTATTCAGGATGGTTGATTGGCATGTCCTTCCCCACACTTGCTTGCTAAAAGTACGAAAAGTTTAGCCCAGTCTACAAAGTACATGTACATGTGTGGGTTCAAATCCCACCCAGGGCAGCTCTTCTTCTTTTCTTTGAAAAGAAAGAGCTGTCCTGGGTGTAGTTGACTTGTTTGCCTTACCTTTCCACCTCGTTACCAAGTTGTTGAGTCATGTGTGTTTGCCTCACTCCCCAGTGCAAGTGTAAGGTCCATGTGGGCAAGATGGGGGCAGAGCGAGACAGAGAGCTCGTCATCTTTGACAAACTGCTCCTTCTCCTCAAGAAGAAGGATTCTAATCGCTACAACTACAAAGGCCACATTGAGGTCAGCTCATCATTTCTGACTCACCATTAAGTTTGCTAGTGAGAGCTGATAGTTTTGAGATCAAAAGCCAAATTTGGTGAAAGTTTTTTCATTAAGTTTTTGAGATTTCCTGCCAATGTCAGTGTCTCCCTCGGTGTTCAAAATGTTTTTATAGACTCTGTCACAGAAATAGCAGGACATCTGTAATCTACTAAATGTTTGCTCTCTGGGGAAAAGATAGGACTGCCTGTTTTCTCTAGTGTACCATTGCTTATTTACCAAATTAATCCCCAAATCGTGTGTGTTTTGACTTCTTTTTTCTCCCATTATTATGGTACCTGCATACTGCATGTATACAATAGTATGTAGTTGTAATGCTGTTGTGGTCCTCCATTACTAATACTATATCAATCTATGTACCTACGTATAATACATGTAATACTGTAAAGCCTGAAATATTGGCGGCCATTATATTTAGCATTTTACTCAGACTCCACATACTGGCAGCCATTAATATTAGCGTTTTGTAAGTTGTGGTTAACTTCGACCTCTTATAGAAACAATTTTGGGGGACCATTAATTTCAGCGATTTTATTTCTTAACGCCAAATTCGCTAAATTTAATGGAGCGCGAATATTTCCGGTTTTACAGTATTCGTAGTGCATGTTGAACAACAACAATGCTGTTGTGGTCCTCCATTACTAATACTATATCAATTTATGTATGTACCTATAATAGATGTAATATTCGCAGTGCAGTTTGAACAACAACAATGTTAAAGGGAATGTGGCAGTGCATAAGGGCTAAATTTTGAAATTAGAAAATTTATTGCATACTTCTAGTTACTGGCTGTTAGTGTGCAATGACTGGAGATTTTTACTTTTTTTCTTCCTCTCTATTATTGCACTGCTGTATGTGTAGGTTGCTGTACTGAAGTTTGATGAGGTGAAAGCAGAGCCGACAGGGTTCAAAGTGTACACTGATGGAGGTGTCCTTAGGCCCAGTCAGAGCTATCGCATCAGAGTGAGGTCGGAAAGGGTTAAACAGGAGGTGGTGGAGAAGATACGACAAGTTATCCAGTGCCACGTCGAATATCTGAGAAAGGTGTGTTCAATTGGTGTCCTTTGTAGTGTCCTTTACGAGCGCTCGCCTGGACTGCAGAGTGTCGTGGGTTCAAATCCCACCCAGGGCAGCTCTTCTTGAAAAGAAAGAGCTGTCCTGGGTGTAGTTGACTTGTTTGCCTTTCTACCTCGTTACCAAGTTGTTGAGACATACATGGTGCATCTGAGTAAAGGACACTTGCTTCTGCCCAATGCATATTATTTCTTTGGAATAAGGGATGCCTCTGAATCAATGACACATTTAAGGTATTCCTATTTTTTCGGAGATTTTGCAGGTTCCATTGTATATGAGTGCCTTTATATAAGCCCACAGTAGTAGCGAGATTCTTTCTCTCCCTCTCTAGAAGCATCTGGAGATGAAGCAGCGCATGCGCCGTCAGCGTCACTCCTACAAGCCATCCGACTACACCACCAACACTGGACCACCACAGAGTGTTCCCAGCCACGGCTCCAGGAAGAGGAAGGCCATTTCTGAAATATTCCCCACCAGAGAAGGTCTGTGTGTGAGTGATAAGGAATGGCAAATTTTTGAGTGTTAAAAACATTTTAGGCACTTTAGGTTATGCTCTAGACGAGTACGTGTACATGTAATCTGGATCTACGTATGTAAAGATAAAAGTTATGCACTTTCAAATTTGGGAATAATAAGCATTTATTTCACATCATTTTTTCCAGATGATTCTACTGCGGGCTGGGGAGATGGAGATGAAGTTGATGGCTGGAGAGACGGAGAGGAAGATGAGGAGGGAGAGAGGGAGGAATGGATAGAAGACAAAGAGGAAGAACCAGAGGAGCAGAGGGTTCCTGACGACTCTGGTGCAGTTCTGCCTGTCATTGAGGAGAGCTCCATATTCTCACAGTCCACCTTGAAAACCACCATATATGGAGACAAGAGAAGTGGGTTGCTGACCTACGAATGAGGGATATATATAGTGCCTTGGGTCAAGACTGTCCTTTTTATTCAGTGGTGTTACTTATTCAAAGTGTATATAGTAATGTGTTAGTACGGGGCAGAACCAAGTGCCCTTTTTAGAGAAATTTCCTTTTATCAAAGGTTCCTTTTCAGCCTTGATCTCTAAAATTACACCGTTTCAAAGTGCCCCTTTTGAGGTTAAGGTATTGCTTGAAGCTTATTCTCAGGTGTAACTTACACACTGTTGTGTTTCACTTTCAATGTTTTGCATCGAGAGCTGTCCGGTTTTTGCCATGAAAGGCATTCCGTTCCATCTGCCCTTGCCCTACACGGTGTTCCTAAAAACAGTGATGTAATAGTGATGTAAGGCTTCGTTTTTCGTTAGCAAAACTGGACTTGTATGTATGGCTACTTCAGAAGCTTATTCTAAAGTATATATATATACATAATATGTATGAAAGTCAAGAGAACACTCTTCTGTTTCACTTTCAATGTTCAGGTCCCAAGTCAAAGATGTCTAGTTCAGTGAGTATGGAGAGTCTGGTGTCTCCGAGTGACGTAGAGCTTTGGGAAGAAGAGGAGGGAGGAGGGGGGTTGGGTCACATGGGACGACGCTACATGGAGGAGTGTGACGGTGGGGAGATGGGGAAGGAGGGGAGTGGGGAGGGAGGGGAGATGGGAGACAGTCACAAGAAAAGCCAGAGACAAGTGAGTGTTTTTGTATGCAGCAGATACCTTGGAAAAATTGAATTAACAAGTGTTTTTTAATGTGTACTATACCTCATTTTTAGAAAGAACTAATAATTTATCGTTGTTTGATTGGGAACATTCAACAACTGTGTGCACAAATTACCTTTGCTATGCATAGCTTTCAACTGTGAGACTTGCCAGAGCTTATTTCTGAACCCTATATATCACCCATGAACTTGACTTGCCTTACACATTTGTGGTGGGCATGTTAAGATTTTGTAATACCAACTGCAGCATATGTCTCCAACATACACACAGTATAATTATACCACTTATCTTGTCACTTTGTATGACATGTAAGTGCATGACGTGTGTTAATATTACTTTCTGTAGGCCAGTAATTTGCGGAGGAAGCCAGCTATCAGGGTAAAGACAGTCAGCGTGTCACCAAATTCCTCTCCTGGTATGACTATAGTCTATGATGATAGATACATATACATACAGGCCTGTGCATGTATGTAGATATCCAGTGAACAGCAGCCCTTCTCACACTTCTTTCTCTCCCTTCTTTCTATATATAGTATGTAAGTAAAGCGTGAGCTGTTATTTTACACACATGTCAACACATGCATGTGCTGTGCCGAGGGTGTGCCATTTAGTGCTATATATACAATATTGACCCTGCCCCTTCCACGATTTGGGTGTGGTCCGATGGATAATTAGTTGTTGCTTTCTCCTGCAGCTGTAGCCAAGGGACACCTGGCCAGGTCACTGATCAGAGAGAAAGCACAGCTGGCCAGAGCTGCTGCATACGTGTGGCGACAGAGACGTCTTATCCTCCTCGGTAACTGAATCAAGCGATCTGATTGGTCCAGAGGACGGTGCGAGGGCACATGACACTAGTCGGGACAGCTCGTCTAGTCTTGTCTCCATCGGCCTCTCTACAGCTATGGTACACATTTACTAGAAACCTAAATAATACCACTAGAATACAGTGGAGCCAGTCATCAAGGGCGTGCATGTGCAGCGAGGGTTACAGTGCTTGGTCTGTGTGTCTGTCTGTCTACGACTATTCTCGTACTACAAGCTACGAGGCGGCTTATGAGCGATGCCAACAGCGTCAGCAACTCTTTTTGGGGAAGGAAAAGTTGTCCTTTTCAGGGATGTCCTTAAGATTCCACTATTGCTAACCACTGCTGTTAGTATGCACACATGGTTGCTGCTTCGTAGAGTAGTGTAGTTGTATAGGTAACTAGGGTGTCTCTTTCTTCCACAGGGAATGGTTGGTGATCTTGACTCATCGTCTGCCAGTGTGTCAGCTACTACACGATCAGAACAAGAGAAGACAGAAGAAGGTATTTATGTGTGCATACTTTAGGCAGCCAGGCTGTTTTGGGGAAGGAAAAGGTGTCCTTATTAGAGAGGTGTCCTCGTTTCAGGGTGTCCTTATTAGAGAGGTGTCCTCATTTCAGGGGCGTGTTTTCAGAGTATATGCTGTGCTGTCACACCGCACACAGGTATCATAGTGACCTCCGGTGAAGAGGTAAAGGGGGCGGAGTCAGTTGTCCCGGAGGTTCATCAGGGCGACGGTGACCATGACGACGATGGGATTGAAATCGTGGACAGCAGTGACTCGGAGGATGGAGGAGAAGAGGAGGAAGAAGATGAGGAAGAAATGAGTGGTGCCAGTATTGAGGGTGAGCGAATACATACATGGCGGCCCAATCCACTATGTCAGCATTCTGAATTCGGGTTTTGGCTCGGTACTGGCCAAAGCCTTGTGGGGATGAATCTCAGTAGTTCAAACCACCACAAGTGCTGCGCTCAACTGCCTTTATAAACTCGTGATGCCAGAGAGAGAGTTACGGTTGACGCTTGCTGATGAGGGCTTTGGACAAGCGAACAGCTCGTCCAGAGCTCCTCTTTGTTCTCTTGGACCATCACATGGTCATTGTTTACGTTTGGGATGGGAGGCGAAGAGCGGAGTGGAAGGGAGAAACCATATCCGTCAAGTGACACTTTCTTGTAATAAAGAAATGCTGAAGTCTGGGGTTTGGTTTACAATGTCAAAATATCCTTAACAATACTTACCTGGCCTTCGTTCTAGGTTTAGGCATTTTCACTTACTTATGTACATGACGTAATGCTTAAAAATACACATCTAAAACTGGGGGAAGTTTGCACTCACATTTGCTCGCAATCAGCAGTGTGCTGCGTTCATTCTAGTATTTAACCAAATGTGTGCAGGATGAGCTGAGGGGCTCACTGCATTGCGTTCATTCCAGTATTATAACCAAATGTGTGCAGGATGAACTGGGAAGCTCACTAGAGCAGCCAATCTCCAGACAAAAGAGTGACTCTAGCTCCTCACATGGCGAACACTCCTCTGACCAACTCCAGTATCAAGTGATTGCAGGAGAGAGAGGAGAAGAAATGGTTGGAGAGAGAGAGGGGTCTGGGATGTCCGATGGAGTCCAGTTGAGTGTCGTGTCTGGTTCCCATTCCCCCGTTCCTCCTGGAATTGGAATGGAGGACTCGGGGTTTGGAACAGGGGAAAGCTGGAGGTCCACTGAACCCGGGGACTTGGAACCTCAGTCTCCGGCTAATAGCCTCGGGAAAGAAGGTATATACAAACATGTAATGTAGCTACTTATGAAAGTGCAACTGAGCAGTAAAGAGATATATACAGTAGTGCAAGACTGACGATTTTTGCATGACACTGAAGATTTTTCATGAGTGGACCTAAACTTTGCACATGAGCACTTAACGAGTGTCTTGTTAGTGAAGTTTATGCATGGACCTAGTATGTTATTTACACGTGTTGGTTGTGACTACATTATAAAGTTTTCCTGGTGTTCTAAAATTCACACACAAATATATAAACTTTCATAGTAAGTACCTAATGCAATGTGTACTCTGTCTCTCCTCTCAGATGAAGCTCCATTGACAATAACCAGTCAGCGTCAACCACACCTCTGGCAGAGCACTACGCCACCCTACCTCGTCAAAAGACCACCGGCACCAGCAGCAGCAGCAGAGCCCCGGGTACCCCCAAACCTCCCCACACCCTCATATTCCCCCAAGACTACTCTCCCGGGCCACCTCACTCCCACAAAAGCTCTTCCCCTTCGTCCTCCATCTCCTCGATTTCTCGTTCGGGGACAAAGAAATCCTCTCGTGGATTCTCCCAACTTCTCGAGTATACGAGAAAGCTCTCGTCTCCGGCCTACACCAACGCTCACCCTGTAACGCAGTCTCTCCCTCCAGCTGGCTTTTTTCCTGATGGTAGAATATCCGAGGAGCCGCCAGAGAGTGAATTCGTGGAAAAGGTTTTCAGGGATTCTCTGGGTGTAGTAGGGGAGGAGGAGGAGGAGGAAGAGGGTGTTTTGAGCTCCCCGATCGCTAAGAAACTGGCTCTCGATAGCTCACAAACGGAGGGCTCGCTTTTAGAGAGCACGGCGGTTGGTAGCAGTGAAATTAAAGTTGGGGAAGGTGTGGTGTGAAATTTCCGGCGCTGTTTCAGATGTAGAGACGAAAGAATATTCCGACCAAGCTGTGTCACTGCCTCGTGAAGATAACGTAACTGTTGGTGAAGTTTCAAGTCAGGATCTCAACGAATTTTCTGCGGCAATTTCATTCATGTTGCAAGAAACTCCAGTCGAAAGTGAAACTACAGAAGCGGAGGTTCCCGCAGATGGGCAGATGATTGCACTATCCTTGGCTCAGAGGGATACAAGAGAAGACGATTCCGTAACTCCCCAACCGATCCCCTTCGAAGAATTCCCGGTTGATGAGGGAGACGCGATTCCTCCAGTTGAGAGCAGAGAGAGGGAAGACATGGAGGAAGGAGACAGTGATATAGTTAGGGATGACAGTGGTACACCGGAAGTAGTGGAACTAACACTAGCTGAGCCTTCACTTGATGTTGGGGGTGTTGAAATCACAGAAGAGGATTTTGAACAACACAAGGAGGATACAGAAATGGAGGCGGTTGAAGTACTACCAGTAACTGGGTCTGCCGCTGAGCAGGAGGCTGAGAAAGACGAGATCCAACAAAAGATGCTTGTTGTAGATGAAGACATTGAAACAGTGGAAGCTGCAGCCACTGAGACTGTTATTGATGAAGTGGAAGGAGCACCAATGACGTCTACTACCGTAAGACAAGATGGTGAAAATCTCATTGAAAATGGTACACAGAATACAGACAGAAAACCAAGTGATCATCTGGCGAAAGAGAAAAGTTCAGAAAGTTCTAAAAAGCCACAGAACATTGAGGATGAAGTCAGGGATAGCAAGTTGGGGGAGAGGAGGTCGGGCAGAGACACAGATTCAGCGAATCATGAGTACCATTTGAATCATCGTACAATACAAGCCAATGAGAGAGAGTCTCAAGCAACTAATCAACCTTCAACAGCTGTATCTCAGGCCGGCGTGTCTCTGGGGCTGTTTGGAACACTGAGACGCCACTGGACTGTGTTGAGTAACAGAAGAATCTTCCTAGCGTTAGGAGCACTGGTGGTGGTGGCCTCAGTTCTGTTCCTAGGTGTGAACATGTACTATGATGGCGAGGCACAGGCTAAGAGACCGACTGGAGCCCTTTGAACATACCAACTTAGTGTGATGTGTGTTCGTATTCATTATTCTTTTGATTACGTGGTGGGCCGGCTACGCTCGCGCATGCGGTTCGTGCAGGCCGTATTTCTCTCTAAATTATTCGTGTCGACAGAAAAAATTGCACCACACAAAAACAAAACTCGTGCCGTCGCGCCTCGCCTCGACGAAAAAGATGGTGCTAGCTGACCTGGGGAGGAAGATAACGACCGCTCTGCGGTCCCTTGGCAACGCCACTGTCATCAATGAAGAGGTAAAGAGCATACCTTTACTCTTGAGAGCGAGTGAAAGACGAGGGAGTCTCATACGTAGTGATAGCGTGGGATTGTATTGGTGTCTCCTATAGGTACTCCAGGCTATGCTGAAGGAGATATGTACGGCTCTTTTGGAAGCTGATGTGAACGTGAAGCTTGTTGGGAAGCTACGTCAGAATGTCAGGTAATGAACATGTATAGCTATACATACGCTATAGAAAGCGTTAGGGCTACAGTTTCTGTCATTGTAGTTCTGTCATCCCTACTAGTGAAATTAACGCATAACACTGCTAGATTGCTTTCGACGGTACCACAATAAGGTGGTTATTGAAAGTACGGTTGATCCTTACTCTGTCTCTTTCATAAGAGTGCCATAAATTTACAACAAGTTTGACGTTGTGTTCTCTCACTATTAAGAGCTGCCATAGATTTTGAGGACATGGGAGCGGGACTCAGCAAGCGCAGGATCATCCAGACCTCAGTTTTCAACGAACTCTGCCAACTGCTGGACCCGGGTGTGCCGGTCTGGCACCCCACGAAGGGTCGGTCAAATGTCATCATGTTCGTGGGTCTTCAGGGCAGCGGAAAGACTACCACTTGTACCAAGGTCAGGGTACAACCATTCATATATGTGCAACCTGTCTATTATGTTACC
>CASHTH010000456.1:0-38359 GCA_030341885.1 Geodia barretti
CTGACATGAAGTGCGATGTGACAGATAATATTTAAGCTCTGGAGCCCTACACGCTGGAGATAATCGCATAAGCACATGGGCAGGCAAAACACATGGAGACCGCGTCACGTGATTCTCGGTCTCGATTCCTAGCTAGCTAGCTCTCGCTGTTCGCAGCGTGTCAGGTTGGTTCGGCCAACACAGCTAACGAGTCGCAACTAGCTGCGTGGTACTATGGCGCAGATGACGACAACAAAGAAAACAGACATAGCTAAAAACAACCTGTTGTGTGTGTGTGCATGGTGGACACAACAAGGTGCGTACACTGAGACAGAAATCATTCATAATCTCATCCTCTTTTCATTCCTGAGACATTGAAACAAAACATAACCCAATGTATTCAAGACACACACATGCGAAGAGAAAGCTATTTATGCCAACACTTACATACCTACAACCGATGTATTCAAACAAACAATGTTGTTTCGTTTCATTACCTATTGTGACAATGCTTCTAGACTTGACATATGCCAAGTGTTTCACAGAACAATGTCCATTAGTTTCACTGTGACAATGATTTAATATAGTCCTTGAGACATCGTTTGGAGGAGGATATTACGTTAAATATCAGTGAGAGGAGTTAATATGTTGTGGAGAGTGGGAGCTATAATATGTCATTTTTGGCTTTGTATATATCAGTGCTATTGCTATAGAATTGGTGATTGTGTATTTTTGAAGGCTCGTTCTTACTGAGTAGGCAGGCTTACGTATGGAATCACATGACTGTCGGACCCGTAGGGTGGTCTACACGCTGCTCGGAAGTGCTCCTTGAACCTCATGAAACACCAAGCAATTGCTCTGATCGACCGCTAATGCAACTACCTGTGTACAGCAGGCACTGTGCCACTGGCTCCGTCGATGACGCACTGCCCAGCTACAAACCTCGCCGCGTTTTAGCCGACACTACCAGCACCCAACGTTGTTGTTTGTTGAGAGAGATGCTCCTTGATCCCCAGGAACATGGGGTATTTGACATCAAAAGTTGACAATTGTTAGTTGAACTACATTATCAGAGTTTTATTATTGGATTTGTTTTTAGAACAAGTCATTTGTGTATGAGTTAGCCTTAGCCTAATGCTTAGTACACTGGACTCACTATTGGCTGTATGCATTGACTCCCCATGATGCTAGTTCGCCCTGCTTCCCTGTGTTATCCTATTGGTTTACTTCTCTTTTCAGGTTGTGATTCCAAAAAACGAAACTACCTACTGGTGCTCTGTGTCAAAAATGCCAGAAGACCTACGTACCCAGACAGGATACATCACTAAGGTGCATTGATATAGTTGAGGTGGTATATACTACAATCAAGTTAAGGCATCACTGGCATTCACTGCATATAAGACAACTCATTAATAATTCATGAATCGGAAGCTTTGATGTTATCAGCTACTATGAGTACTCAAAACAGCTAAGTAACCCGACAGCTGTGGTTAGGTAAGACACCTGAGGTGTCTTAGTGGAGCTAAGACACTTGTAGATACTTTACATTTTAGAGTGTTCAGTGACATTTTACATATTATAATATGTACAAGTTCCTGGAAAGTGTGAAATTAAACTCATGAAAATTAAGTGTGATACTTGATGAACAACTGAAATGACCAGCCTTTGAAATGGCCTTAGAATCTACAATAGTCCCTGCCTCCTTATCCTTTTTAGGCAATGACTCATCGGCATCAATATTGGTGACATTCACATTCGTACAGTCATTTAGAACACTGGATGTTTGCTTTTTAAGTGTGCTTGTCGTGCGCTTGTATGATCTCACGCCTGTTGCACTACGATGACCGGTCCGAAGCATAATCAACTGTTCGTCCATTCCAGCTGCAAATAAACGTGTTGCTGCAGCAGTAGTCCGCAATGAATGGTCGATAAGTTGAGCCACGCTCTGCCTCAGTCGAGCAAACCAGATACGACCGCTCTGCAAACTCGAGTCTTGACTCTACAGCATCTGGAGTCATAGAACTAGCCTCATCTTCATACTGCTGTGATGCAAGTAAGATACGATCTTCTCAGTTCACGGTGCTGTCTTCAGTGGAAGTGCTGTCGGCTGGCGCGACGACCTCGCGGCTCTCCAGATCGTCCTCGTTCCACCACCCGTCAGGAGCAACATCCATAGTGCACAATAGAACTAAGAGACTGCAGACTGACTGTCAGAACGAGCATCGTTCAGTAGCTGCGCAGGCTGGTGCATTGCGCAAGTTGAGGCGCTGCAGGTTGCTATAGTAATTATCTTGGTCTAAAAGAGTTCTAATTAGTCACCACAAGTGGTTTCTCAGTTTTGACAACCTCAGCAGGTTGGATAATCGGGTATTATCTACACCTGCTTCGGTTGTCAAAACTTCGAAGACACCTCTTGTAGGTGACTAACCCTTACGTAGTGTTCCCAGAATCATAACCACAGTCTTTGCATCGGTTGAGCAATGAATGTTTCCCCCCTCAGTTTGGACCGCTAGTTACACAAGGCAACGAGGCTCACGTCCACCATCTTGTGGTGTACATGTGCTCTGGTCTCAATGACTCTCACGTTGGAAACGGACACGACTGTGAGAACGGCAACGTTGCGGTTCAGGTCCAGCAGTGTCGAGGAGGGACCTACCTCGCTGCATGGGCAGTCGGAGGAGAGGTCAGTGGATTGAGTTTGCTTGAGGGAGAGTATAGATGAGATATATATTTAAATCATATCTTGCACACAATCAATATTATTGCTCAGTAGAGGCAGCTAGGAAACCTTTTTGTTAGAGACAGCTATTGCCCTCGGTCCTTTTTATAGTTCAATATAATAGGGAATAACACGAGATTACAGATACGAGATATGTCCACAGGAGTTTGTGTATCCTGACAATGTGGCCTATCCATTTGGAGGTGAAGGATACATCATGATTGAGTTACACTATGACAACCCTCATGAAATCGAAGGTGAAGTCTTTTTTCACAAGCCTAACTTTATCGACAAGCAATGTTTTTCGACAGGTACTCCAGACAGTTCTGGCTTGAGACTATGGTACACTAAGACTCCAAGAGAACATGATGCTGGATTACTCACAGTCGGACACTTTGTTCATCCGTACCATGTGATTCCTCCAAATTCCCAGAACTTCATATCCACAGGTCTCTTGACTGAACAATGCTCAAAGGATGTAAGCCTTCTCTCCGAACCGGAGTAATTTAGCTTCACGACTCTCTTATCTGCAGTTTATACCTGAGGGTGGCATTCATGTGTTTGCAAATTTCTTTCACACACATGTTGCTGGTGAGTTCTTTCCAGTGGGCTCTATGTTTTACCCTTAAAGATGTACATGTACTACATATACCACCCCTCAGGTCATGGACTGAGTCTCCAGCACATCCGCTACAACTCTGAGTGTGGCGTGTACGAGGAACTGGAGCCAATTGATGAGAACTTGAAGTATGATTTCGACTACCAACAGTTTACTCACCTGAGGCATGAAGTACTGGTCAAACGTGTAAGTCTTTTGTATATAGCTACTAAAGAACTTGTAGTCCAACTTCAAACAACCCTGTGCTAGCTGTATTCTGAGCTGTGGGCTGCGGGCTGCACTGGTCCTTATCACAACATCTAGCGCTAGGCGTAGTGCAAATTGTCTGGCTTCCAAAGTTTACACAACAGTCTATTAGTGCATTAGTGCAGAATGACACAGCAGAAATTCAGCATTTACAAATCAGTTAACGCCAGGCGTCTCGGCGCGTACAGGAAATCCTCCTCGGCTGTTACTATACCGGCCTCCTGCTACGCCCTCGTCTGGTATAGTCAACAGCCTCGGAGTATCTCCTCGCCGCCTATACATATTGCTGTTTTAACTTGCTTACAATATTCATTATACAGGGCGATATTGTTCAGGTTAAATGCTTTTACAGGACTGCAGGAAATGATAAAGTCACATTTGTAAGTAAACCCTTGTTGGAGTTGAATATTAGCTAATTGCTGAATTGATTGAAGGGAGGACTTGGTACACGAGAGGAGATGTGTATTTCGTCCTTCGTGTACTACCCTCGAATTGACCTCGGGTTTTCCGTGTCGCAAATCACTGAATCAGATTATCATGACTTTCTCAGAACAACTCGGTGAGTTTCATTTTTATCCTCCCGCTGCCATAAGACTAATCAAAATGTGTTGTATATAATACATTAACACTAAGGCACTTCGTAAAACCTTTACTCAGGCCAGGCCAGCAGATACTGAGTGGAGAGGTGGAATATGTGGACGGCATGAATGCCATTGACTGGGATGACAATCTGAAGACCACTTTCCAGAAAATGCTCGATAATGCTACTCAAAACGTACTCTGTGGTGTAGACTTTGTGAGTTAACAAGAAAATGCGCCTCCCACTAACAGATTTTCATGCACACTTGTTTTGTTGCAGGAAAACTATGTTTTCCAGACAACAAAGCTACCAAAAGTTGGATGTTCGTACATGGCTCCAGACCAATGCTCAGAGTTCACTCCTCCCACGTGCTGTGAGAGGATTGGAGCAGTTGAAGATGGTGGGATGGTCCTGAGGGCCTCGGTGGCTCTCTTGGCTCTCTCCCTCCTGACTGCCTTCACCGGATAATAACATTAGCTATTACTTGACTCTAAAGCTGAAGACTCTCTGTAGCTAATATTGGCAGTAGGTTAGTGCTATGAAAATTTTACGAGTGCGCATTGGTATACTTCGGGGCGCAGACGCGCGCGCTCGCTCGCTGCGGCAGTTATTAACCCTCGGCGCGCATGCGCAGCGAGGGTTGGTTTGTCTGTCTGTGTGTGTGTGTGTGTGTGTGTGTGTGTGTGTCGACGCTTATTCTGAAACTACAGGCTACGAGGCCGCCCATTAGCGATACCAGCGGCTTCAGTACTACATGAGCCTGAAAAAAAAGGGCGATTTTCGTGAAACGACTGCGTTCGAGAGCGACAAACTGGCACAGTCGTGGACCGCGTTGCGTGGCCCAACCCATCAATAAGCAGTGCGCATGCGTATATTAGACGCGATCAACGCGTGACCTCGATCTTAGAGGCACGCGCACAAGAACCACCGCGAATGCAATCTAATACCGTAGCTAGCCCGTGTCAGACTCTCCGCGGGCTACTAGCGGGAGACCACTAATAGCTGGCCTAGCCCATCCATTTAGCGGCACCGCACATGCGTATAGTTCGCCGAGGGTTTGCACTTTAGTGCTTTTCATTATTTTTCAGTGTCTGGTGCAATGGAGTCAGCAGGGAAGATTTTGCTTGTTTTCCTGGTGCTGGTAGCAGGGAACTCACTGGCTTTCCCAGTGAGAAGGAGCTTTGAAGCTGTGAGTATTCAACGGATGGCCCCTGCTGAACCGTGATGTTTTTGAATGCAGAAACTGCACGATTTCGATTTCTCCTGTCGTTTGGAGCATCAGACCCAAACTGTCCACCCCACCCTATCCCTGTCCCTCTCTCTTCTCCGCTCCCACCTATCATTCAAACAAGCTTCTCTCGTCTCGAGCAGCTCATCGATGGCTCTCTCAACACCACCAGTGTGGTTAGCATCCCCTGTCCAAATTTGCTACGTATAGCTCATTCCTCTTTCTTATTCCGCTTACAGCCCGGAATCTCTGCCAGTCTGGTGTACATGGGCTCTGAGATTTGGAGTAAGGGATTTGGAGTAAAGAGCAAGACGGGGCCATCTACTCCTCCAGATCATCACACAATCTTTAGGATTGGGAGCGTCTCAAAAGTTTTTGCTGTATGTTTGTGTGTTTTGACTTTACAAATAGCGGTGCTAATTGACAATTTTGAGAAGTTGCTAGAGATCTTTTCTTTAGTTAACCCAGTGTATCGCCCTATTATTTGCTCCAGGCCCTAGTGATGTACCAGTTGTATGACAGAGGTCTGGTGAAGTCACTGGATGACCCTCTCTCTGACTACTGCCCTCGGTTCTCCATGCTTAACCCCTTCAACTCCAGGAACATCACTCTCCGCCAGATTGCTTCACAGGTCACGAGGTGTATATACAGTACACGTTCATTTATGGTATGAAGTTTTGATAGACTTTAGAGTAATGGACCTTGTCATGATAAATTAATACTATGCTATGCGTGTCTAGTAAAATATAAAGAAAAATTAAGCACATAGCCAAGAATTCAGTAAAATTGGTGGATTTATAATAATACATACATGCTAGTGGATCCTGTCTTGATAAAAACTGTGTAATTTTCTGTATAGCTATATAGCTAGCGAAAGAAAATAAAACTTAGTGACAGAGGGAAAGCACATTTGGCCAAGAATTCAGTGCAATTGGTTGATACATTTTCTGTCGATGCAGATGTCAGGTCTCCCAAGGGAGGCACCCTGCGTGGAACCTGCTGCACGTGAGGTCAGAGATGGAGTGAACATTTGTCCCCTCACCACTGATGAGATACTGGCCAGTCTGAGTAATGAGTCTCTCATATTCCCAACCTGGACTGTACCCTCTTACAGGTAGCTAGTTTCACCTTATGACTCTTTGGCTTTATGCTTCAGTCTCTCTTTCTTCTTGCAGTAATCTTGGTTTTGCATTGCTCGGTCAATGTCTGGTTGAGGGTGTGTTCCCTGGGATGACTTATGAGGACTATGTCATCAAGAACATACTCCAGCCACTCCAACTCACCAACACAGGCTTCAACATCACTGACAAGTGTGTAGCTATCCCTTTCACCCAGAAGCAGAAAATGGCAGTGCTATAATGACGTTAATGCTTGCTCATCTACTTAGCTGCAACTCAGTTATGGTGGAAATTTTTAAAGGTCTCCTGGAGCTATAATACCTGAAACTGGACTTTAGTTACTCTGTTTAGTATAAGTGTTGAATGTTAATGCATGGTTGCCTCTGCCGCAGTGTGAAGTCCAAGATGGCGGTTGGCTATGAGCCGGATGGATCTGTCGCTCCACTCTATGACCTTGGTTGGGAGAGTCCAGCTGGTCAGATGTTCTCCACCACTGCTGACCTCAACACCGTATGACCGGCCGACTTTTCCCTCACATTGTTGCATGATGTTTGACTGATATAGCTGGCAGCTTTCTTCACCAGTGCTGATGGGGAGAATGGCAGTAGTCCTGTCCATCCTGAGGTGCTTTCCGGAGACTTGCGCAGAGAGATACAGCTGCAGGGTTAGTTAGTTCATACTACAAACTGCTCTATAACGCATATTGGTATCATTTGCTGCAGTGTATGTGAACAGAGACCAGCGGACTGGGTTTGGGACTCCCTGGGAGATCCGGTTCCAGGCCAACTACACTGTCCTCAGAAAGGGAGGGAACATCGATGGATATTCTGCACTTTTCTCTTACATCCCCGAACTCAAGTTGGGTATGGCTAGTTTTGTTTCATTAGTTAACAATAGGATCCATCTCCTTCCCATCTTTGCAGGTCTAAACATACTATGGTCAGGCAGTATAGATGAGTTCTTCACGTCAAACTCTGCTTATGATATAATCATACCAGCATTTGTGGAGTACTTACTGACTGCCCAGCCTCCCTATCCTTATCCTCCCAACCCCAAGGCTTGTGGATTATGTGTATCACTACCAGTTACTTAATACACCTGGGTGGCTGTATAGGAGTATGAAGGGGTCTATGTGTATCGAGACACAGAGTTGGAGGTGAGGAGTGAAAAGAATCAGCTGCTGCTGGATGGAAGTGGTGGGGCTGCTGTCCTGGCCTACAAGGAGCCTCTGAGATTCCAGGTAGCTATAATGTCAACTGGTGTTTTATGGTAGGAGCACTCCCTACTTTTGTTGTCTCCAAGTCTCCTAGAGTGTTACTGTGGTAGGAACACTCTCTACTTTTATGATAACTGTCTTTGTGTGTGTGTGTGTGTTTTCCAGATCTCCTTCCCAGACAACTTGCAGCCATGCTTGGCTGCAGAGCTACTGGCTGAGAGGAGGGCATTTGTGGTATTCCAGCCACCTACCACCTCCTCCCTCTGCCCAGGGTTTACCATCCCTGGATCCTTTCCTGGGGTTGAATTCCAACGCAAACAGTGACATATTATTGTTGTGTAGCCACGACGCGCAAGCGCGTAATATTAATGCTTCATAGATCGATCCTGGCTTGCAGCTTCCGGTTTTATTACACGCATGCGCATTGTTGACGGCGCAGTGAGTGCAGGTGCAAGAGTGAAGAACGTTGCAACTAACTGACTGGAAGCTAAGCATGATTTTCCTGATCTTCTTTGCCCTACTGGCGGTATCTTGCTCATTTTCACGTGAGCTAACCCGACGCGACTTGGACATGATGGTGAGCTCTTCCTCAACTACAGCTAGCTACGAACATTATTGTTGCACACATTAACTGCATAGAGGGTGTATGACTTTCCACTGCCTACGGTCCCTGACACTTTCGGAGCCGAGAGAGTTGAAATGGAGCCAAACTGTCCTCCCCACCCCTTCCCAGTCCCCCTCCCTGATCCCCTGCCTCCCGTCATCCAGACTGCCCTCTCTAGACTGGAGAACCAGATCAAGGCCACCATCAACACCGACACTGTGGTACAATAGACATTCTTATAGAGTCCTCTTCTTCTGTTCTAACTACACAATTCTTGTCTTGCAGCCTGCAGTGTCAGTCAGTCTGTGTACATGGGCTCCGAGATCTGGGCTAGGGGATACGGAGTAAAGAGCAAAGCAGAGTCATCTGGCCCTCCAGACCACGACACCATCTTTAGGATTGGGAGCATCTCGAAAGTCTTTTCTGTATGTGTGTGCAACACTAATGGTATTGGGCCATAAGTAATAATTATTTCGCCTTGCTGCAGGCCCTAGTGATGTACCAGTTGTATGACAGAGGTCTGGTCAAGTCACTGGATGACCCTCTCTCTGACTACTGCCCTCGTTTCTCCATGCTTAACCCCTTCAACTCCAGGAACATCACTCTCCGTCAGATTGCTTCACAGGTTTTCGCAGTGATAGTCTACTAAAATAATGTCTATGTTATTATTGTGCTGACCTTGATCATAATAGCTGACCTTCTAGTACTGATAATGATCCAGGTCATAGTAACACCATTCTTGTAGTGTCCACCACCATCTGTCTTTACACTTGGCAGCTGCATAATCTGCAGCATCTGATCTGCTGGTATGATCTAGATGTCTGTGATGCAGCACTGCTTGGCCAGCACACTGTACATTGAATTATGCTATAATATACTACATTGAATCTGGAGTTAACAGTTAACAATTGACTTTGTTGTAGATGTCTGGCCTACCAAGAGAGGCTCCGTGTACAGGTGTCGTCACTGAGGACGGAACCATCAACGCCTGTCCTCAAACCACCGATGAGATACTGGACAGGCTACAGGATGTATCCCTAATGTTCCCGACCTGGACCATCCCTTCATACAGGTGAGGAAAAACTTTATGGCAATAATCATGGCAGTTTCCTTACACCTCATTTGCTTCTATCTTTTCTTACTTTGTGTCTGACCTGCTGCCAATTACTCTCCTTCTTTCTCTCAGTAATCTAGGTTTCAGCTTGCTGGGTCACTGTCTGGTGGGGCACTTCTTCCCCAGTATGACATATGAGGAGTATGTATTTCAGAACATGCTGGAGCCGTTGGAGCTCACTAACACCGGCTTCAACATGACTGAAAGGTATATTATGCTGCAATTATTAATTCGTGTGAAGCTACTTTGTGGTTAGTACCGACATTTTATTAAATTGCAACCAAGATAGTGGAAACTTGTTTCAGTGACAAACCAAAAAAATTGCCAAGAAAACCTTTGCAGATGCTATACAGATGTGTCTACAGTTTCATATTGACATTGTATAAGTGTCCTTGTATCACCGACAGTGTAGTGGAGAAGATGGCAGTGGGCTATTGGATACCAGCAGTAGGTGGGCAGGGGTCTGAGGAGGCCCCTCTAATTGACCTGGGCTGGATTGGCCCCACAGGCCAGATGTACTCTACCACTGCTGACCTCAACAAAGTCAGTGCTTCTATTTACAAGTGGCAAAAATGCACTCCTGTACTCGAACCTTTTGTGCGGTGTCTTAGCTTCTTTCTCATCTCAGCAAGTCTCAGCGTCTACCATATATGGTGCTATATATATACCTAATATTCCACCTACAGATGGTCGCTTTCTTCACTAGCGCAAACGGAGAAGAGGGTAGTGATCCAGTCCATCCTGAGGTGATGTCAGGAGACACACGCAGAGAGATGCAACTGCAGGGTTAGTCCCCCTACACACTATTTATTACTCTCAACAACTGAAAATCGGTACACCATCGTAATGTATTACTGTTTGCTTGCATCTTCAGTGTATGTGAACAGAGACCAGCGGACTGGGTTTGGGACTCCCTGGGAGATCAGGTTCCAGGCCAACTACACTGTCCTCAGAAAGGGAGGGAACGTGCCTGGACATTCCTCCATCATGTCCTTTGTTCCAGAGCTCCAGTTGGGTATGTTACAAACCTACAGTACTGTTGCAGCATTGATGCATAACTGGTTTGGCATTTATATCTGCAAGACAGTAGTTATGTTAAAGTCAAAGTGGTTGCTAAACTACAGCTGTGATTCTATATAATAATTTTTGGGTTTATGTGCAGGTCTAAACATGTTGTGGTCTGGTGCTTATGATGAGTTTGGTGCTTCCAACGAGGCATACGACTACCTCATACCGGCGTTTGTGGAGTACCTCATGACCGTCCAGCCACCCTACCCTTACCCACCTGATCCCGAGGTTTATATAATCATATACGTAGCTGTTTTCAGTCTCGTGTGACATTGGGTCATGATTGCTGTGTATCTGTGACTTCACCCCAGACTTTCAGTGCCTCCTATATATGGGATTTCTGAGCACCTAAGATCACTTTGTGCATAGAGTCTGTGTTGTTTCACAGGTGTACGAGGGTGTGTATGATTTTGGACCATTTGAGGCACAGGTCCGGACGTCACGGAACAGACTCCTTTTGCGCAGCCCCTTTGTTACCTTTGGTGGGAGTCTTATTCTGGCCTACAAGGAACCACTTAGATTCCAGGTGTGTTGATTGGGGAATGGGTGTATATGTCACATGCATGTAACATGGACTGCCAGATTTGTCTGTGAGTTGCAGAATCGTTTAAAAAAGAGTTTCCGAATTACAGGAATGATACCCCAAAATAGGGACTGTAGTATGTCATCGTGCATCAGCTTGTGCATGCTTGCTGGTCCGACCTAAGTATATAAGCCATGCACGTGGTTATTCATTTTCCACCCATAAAAGCATGAGCTGTTAGTAAAGGTATTCTACCCATTGCAGATGGTCTACCCAGACCATCTCCAGATGTGTCTGATAGCACAGCTAGTGAGCAGGAGGAAGGCATTTGTGGTGTTTGAGCCACCTGTCAACTCCACCTCCCCCAGTCCCGGATTCTCCATCCCCGGGGCCTTCCCTGGCTGGTTCTTCCAGCGGAGGCCGTGACCCAGAGTGTCGCAATAGACAGACTGTGACAGCCACATCAGTACCACGCATTGTTTGATACGTCATGCTTTGATATTGATTGAGTGATTACAACAGGCCTGAGTTTATACCCTTAGTGGGGGGTAGGCTTTCAAACCTGATTTAATTACCGAGTATTTTTCACAGTTTGAGTCAAAACAAACACGCACAAACAAAAGCAACAACTTTTCCTTACGTTTGCAGCAATTATGCAGTTTGATCGCATGGGAAAGTGGCTGCTATATAGTTTTCCTTGTACGTTGACAGAGAGTAAGGTTTTATACTTCTGCCAGTTCTCCAGACTCGATGGCCAGTCAAGGAGCTCGCTCACGTGCTTAATGATAATAAACTCTCCGATTATTCATGATAAGCATGGATTGCATTATGCATGGACCACAATAAAAGGGACCATTCTGTGCTACATAACAATAGAGAGGGGGAAATAAAAGCATTTTGTAATTGGATGACGGAATAATGAGTGATACAATTGTGGGACTGAATCAGACGGGAAATCATGAGAAAAAATAACAATGAATCTCTTGTTTGTTCACACAAAACTTTTGACGTCTATATACATAATGCCATCTTAATTATGGGGGTTTCACGATTATGTCCTGGCACTGGTCACGGACTTTCTTGAATATCTTCTTGAACTCTATTCCATCTCCCTATCATGAGCACACACACCTCATCGTAACACGTTATATACAACTGGAGTGCATACTCATGGCAACAGAATCACTTTACAGATGTCTCAAACATGCAAACAGTGTCAGTATAATATTATAAACACAGGTCATTTTCTTACCTCGGGGTTTATGTAACCACATATAATATACACATCCACTGTGGAACCACCACTGCAGTATAATTATAGTTGGGGGGAGTGACTTACACTTGATCTCCTAAAGTCCACCAGGAGAAGGTCTGATCGCAGACCGTAGATTGAGGCCTTGAACACCAGCGGCTGCGAACGTTTGTCAGTCGTGGACACCACCAGACTCACCTGCCAGTGAACAACATCTTGTTTAAACTGATAAAAACTGGGGGAGAATTGCGCGCAAAGTATGGGGGGCAAGACTGTAGTTCGAGCAAACTCGCTGAAATCCCCTAAGTAATTCGCATGAAATGGACCTCGTAATTCAGCTATAAAACGCTTGTAAATTAGCTAACTCCTGCCAATTATGACAATCGTACAAAAGAGCAAAATGTTACAGTGACTCATGGAACGGTATTATGCACAATTATACACAGAAGTAAAGTACAACACTGTATGTATGTATAGGCCACAGACCTTGTCGGGGCTGATTCTGACGTCGTAGGAGAACTTCTTCATGACCTGCTGGAGCCGTGTCCACACCTTCTGGCAGGGAGAGGCCGTGTAGAACCTGGTCAGTCGCAGCGTCAGTCTCTGGACTGGCGTCTGGGGATCACACACATTGACACATGTACAGGTCATAACTATATGAAACGATGATCACTTTGCAAACGGTCTAGCACTATTCGTGATGTCTTAAACAAAGAAAAAACCCAGGAAACCTTATATCACAGGTTGACTTGTCTGTCCTGTACGGACCTTTGCAAAATAGTCTCCTTTCAAACAGGGTATATATATAACAGGATTTTAATCGTACACATCATCACGAAGCTTGAATACTCATTCTGATATAGTATTCCCACAGTGAATTACTAGGGAGATATCCAGGGTCTTCCCCCTGTAAAACCCTCTGATAGAGAAAAATGGCTTAGGGGCACTACCAAAATAGGGATGTTGTGTTTCGCTACCCCACGTTCAGGAAGTCACCCACAAATTACTACTGATTAAGACGCATAGTAGAACGTAGCACAGATTTGTGACCTATACAGATGTATGTACTTATACATATGTACACACTACACCACATATGCCAATTGTAGGAGGATGGTTTAAGCACAAAAGAAGGAAGGAATGCTACAACAAAGACACACAAACTACACCCTTATCCACACACCAACAGTCTACACATAGTGATAGTGGTTTCCTGTAGCTGTGTGTCAACCACCCCCTTGTTTCAGTTCTACTAGGTGCTCAGGGCCATCCCCACACAATACGTACCTCAGTTGCACCAGGAGTGCAGGGGACTTGTGTACTGATGACCAGCTCGTCGTAGCGAGAGGGCTGAGTGAAACTCTCGACCGCCACACCCACTTCTCCTCCTCCTCCGCCGTCCACCCCCTCCCTACCCACAGGCAGAGACGACGGTATATCACTGTGGGCACAGGTGGCGGGTGGAGGTGTATAGGGAGTGAGAAGATGCATGCAGGGTCAAATTGAACCATAGTGCACCACTGTATGGGGCATAATTATGGCACCACGTATCTAGAATGGTGCTTCATTGTCTGTGTATGGCGGGGGAATCATGTCGCATTAGTACACGACATTAGTGAAATTACTGCCAATCAGAGGACCTGAGGGCAGCAACAGTATGTAACAATCAGGAGACAAGTCGGAAAGAAGATATGGAGAATTACACAAGAACTTTGCGAGGTCATCTGTATACATGGGAACTGCACACAAAGAATTTAAGCCCTTTAATACAATGTTGTTGGTTTGCAAGTATCTACTATATACTTCATTGCGAAGGGAACAAAACATACTCTAGAAAGCTATTAGCCCAAAGAGTGGGAACATCTGAAAAAGAGACACCTCCTGGACATTGAAAATGTCTTATTTACAGACGTCCATTATACCCTAATGTACTAGTACGGGACAGAACAGAGTATGCTTCATAGAGAGGTGTCCTTTAGTCTGAGGTTCACTGTATGTATACAGCTATGTGGTATATTGAGACCTGTTGTCTCTGTCGGCATATCTGGGAGAGCTGTCAATGACGAGTCTGGAAGAGTGTCTGCCGTGGCGAGAGCTGGTGGGAGACACGCCCTCCTCTGCCACCTGGTCCACCACTGCATACGTCCTGTGACATACATACAGTCATGACCAGCAGTGAGTTTTAGATCATTCCCGAGTTAGTTTTATAATGTGTTGTACATGCCAAGTTGCCACACTGAACTCAGTCTACATTTATGATAATCTCACTCTAGCCACCCACTGAGCTACTGTATATACCAAGGCAGCTCAGCAGAAGACAGAGGTACACTTTCACTTATGTTAATGCAAACGTATAAGTCTACGATACAACACAACACAATGCAAAGCAAACCGCCAAACTCTGTACCATGGCACAGAAAACCTGTCGTGTTTTCCCTGCAAGTCACCCAGCTACAAATTTTAGTATGTATGTAGATGCACGTGGAATAATGTGTCGATAGAGAGAGGACTCACTTCCTGGACCACACGTGGCTCTTGATCTGGTCCATGGTGTACCTCTTGGACGGAGCGTGTCTCAAAACCTTCTTCAGTAGAGCTACACACACAAACACACACACACACAGAGCAAGCAAAACACAGACCGTCATTTACCACACCATTAGGAGCAGTAAAGTCACGAATTAGGAACACGAGGTAGACTGTATATATACCTGTACTTCTGTAACACTGAACATAACACGTGGGGACCAAAAGGGCTTTTAGTGGCAGACACGTGTAGCACAGCTACAAACACAGCAAGTTGCTGTGATTAGGCCACATGCCAAGTGTTGCAAGGTAAGAGGTCATATACTAGTGTTGCGGCAGGTAATAAGGGGTGACTGGATACCTAGAGGTTCGTTGCTGATCTTGGTCCAGGGGGGAAAGAAGAAGTTCTGGGCACACCACTCGCAGTATTCGGCACACCCAGAGGTAGGGGCATCCCACGGCAACTCTGCAGTAGACAGGTGGGCATTACTGTTTACACACATCTTGCCATAATATTATACTCCAGGAGCAAAGTATACACAACTTAATACTTTTTCAGAGGAACATAAAATGTGTGCAAACATGGGCATGAGGTGTAGTAGCAGTGTGTGTAGTAGAAAACACAAACACTACTTTCCCAACCAAACTTATTTACTCAGGGTAAGTTGTAATACCACAGCTACATGCACCACACCCACAGATCATGTGTGTGTGTGTGTGCTTGTATGTTTGTAACTTGGTGGGTTCGGTTGGAAAGGAAGGGGGTTCGAATTGTGTCCTTCTTTCTAGTTCTTTTCGTATGCTATTGTGACAATAATGTGATGCAGTTTACTCTACTCCATGTACCTCCAGCCAGCATGGCCACCAGTACTATACCACAAGACCAGATATCAGCAGGCTCTGCAGAGTAGTCCAGACCTGCATGCACCTAATAGCCAGCCAGCCAGCCAGCCAGCCAGTGAGAGAAATAAATATTGTTGTGAATGCCGGCAAAGGGATAGAGCAGACAAGACTCAATACAGGTGTGTGGACTAATGTGGACACACATGTCCTTAAGCATGAAAGGGGTAATTTAGACCCACTTGGTGGAATTAACAACACCAATAGGGCTAGGGAAGTAGTCAGACGGCGGGGCAAAGCTTTGTTAAGCAGGGCGGTGGGGTTCTCACGATGCAGTGTATACAGTGACCCACACGAAGTTACAAATGAGGTAGAACTGAACACATAGACTGAGTCTAGTCAAACAGCAACATAGCTTAGGGTACGCACCCCTTGAGTTTACAGGGGAGTGATACACTCTCCATGTAGTACGTACATACAGTATGTAGCTATGCATGCACACAGCTATGTAGGTTACTCAAACGGCTTTATTAGACAGGCTGGACTTTGACTGACTGGGTGGTGGGTTGCATTGTAGATACAACTACATATACATTATTATAGACATGTCAGTCAATGGCGCTTTAAACTGGGTTGTGCATTCTCAAAATACACTTTGTAGTAGAGTACAGGTCGGTCAAATGGCAAGTGAAAATACGTGCTCAGGAACCACTATATATACACACACACCTCTGGAGCAATGTACGGTGGAGTTCCACATCTCCTGCTCAGTTTCCTCTCCTTCCCCATGTGTCTGAACACCGTGGACAGACCAAAGTCTGATATCTTGACTGTGTCTGCAATCACAACCCTTCTTCACCAGTCATACCTACAACAACCACACACAACCACTCACCAACTCCATCCAGAAGGATGTTCTCAGGTTTTATATCTCTGTGGGCCACTCCCCTACTGTGCAGGTACTCCTACAGGGCACCAGCAAACAGGCAACAACTATATGATCGCCACGATGGTTCTCATAGCCACACAATCAACCAGCAGTACAATATTATACAGATAGTAGTTTTCCCCTGGAAAGAGAGTGCAGTACTCACCACTCCATTCAGTAGCTGTAGGAAGAAGTGGTGGGCCAGACCTGGCTCCATTCCAAGGTCAGGTTCTGCACATGAGCCACATACACATACATACACATATAGAGTGAATGAGTGGTCAGGTTCTACACATGTACATAGAGTAAATTACATTCTCCAAAACCACTAATATTATACAGCCAGCTGTAGGGAAGAGTGGGAATTTTCCTGTAAACTATTGCAGACTGTGTTTGCTCGCTCTGCAGCACACCCAGTGCCCATCAACTACATCCACATGTTCAGAAGACCCTTAAACCTTGAAATGTGAAAAAAGTTTAGTTCTCTCTCTCTCAAGGGTTTCGTGTGGGTAAAGTATAGAGATGTGCCAGCTGAAGATCCGGCCCACCAATTCTGTCAAAGAGCTCCCCGCCATCAGCATACTCCAGGAGGAGGTAGTAGGTGGAGCCCTGCGTCCGCTGGCCAAAGAACTTGATGACGTTCGTGTGGCGCAGCATCTTTAGGATACACACCTGTATAATGTCGGGAGACACGGGGATATGAGTATTAACTGATAAAGGGGAAATACTTGCACTAACACAACGACCTAGTGAAGAGCGAATGTAATCCCGAGGCATGCGGTTTACTGAAATAGGGAAAGGTTCACCCGGCACATTTCCAACACAGATGAGTGGCAGAAATTGTTCAAGGCTGAAAGTAATTCATCACAGACAAGTCTGTTAGTTCAAAGGCCTTTATGAATTATACGCAGCCTTTCCGTCATTATGAGAATTATAGAGTGCTGATGGTAGGAGACCTCTTTCCGCAGGCTCTCGTGAGTTAGACCCTCTTTCCCTCCGTCGACTGTGACTATCTTGACTGCCACACAGTCTCCGGACTCCTTACACACCGCCAGCTTCACTCTGGGAGACACACAGAGAGACATAGCTCTCTTGGCCTATGATATTGTATATACTGAGAGACTCACTCTCCGTACGCTCCCTCGCCCAGCGTCTGCATGAACTCCCAGCCCTCCACGAACGAGGTCCTGCCCTCGCCAGAGGCATTCGCCTTCTCTTTGACAACACCAGCACCAGCACCAGCAGTAGCCATCGTGTGTTGATGATGGCGGCGAGCCAGCTCAGCAAACAAATTCCCGCCAAAGTGGCGGTTTATTCACGTGTGCATTTCATGTTAACGCATGCGCATTATTATACAGTAGATCCGGGAGAGAGCCGGGGGGACAACAAACTCTTATTTCATGGGTATTACATACGGTGACTGATGTCTATGCGTTTCATAAGGACGTTGAGTGTCCCTCAAAGGAAATGGCGGTGTGTGATCAAAGCCGACGAATGCACAAAAGGCAATAGCATGCAATCACTGCAGATTCCAGTTAATGCATGACGGAAACGGAAGTGGGTGGCAGGATGTTGCAAAACACCGCATGTGCGAACTCACGCTGTTTTCCACCTATAATACGCTGAAAAGTTCTGTGAAGAGCAGTAAGGGAATAGTTCTGCCTGTAAGATGAATATCAAGAGAAGGAATCCAGCCTGTTGTCTCTGGCCTATCTGGCTGCTGCTGTTGCTCGCTCGCACATCATTGCAGGAAGGTTAGCCACAATAATACCGGCCTCCAGCATTCTTGGTGGTTCGTTTGATCCGGTTTTTCATCCATTAGTTATTCCGCAACCGTAAGGGATCCATCGTTTGTTTACCTCCAGTTTAGTATAGCAAGAAAGTGTCTAAAACTCTGCACCCTGTCTGCGGGTTGCTGGTCCAAAGTTTCGCAGTTCCCTGCTAGTGCCCAGGGGGCAGCATGTAGCCAACAGCTATACTCCTGGAATCCTCCTGCTGTGTATGCACATGGCTGTTGGCTTCCAACAGTCATTGAATGGACAAGCCCAAGACCAGCAATTAATTGTTTCGAAATGCATGAACAAGCAGCTGTCTCGAGGTTTTACTATTAGCATTCAATAGCTGGTATACTAGTGCGCAGAGCTGCCTTGTCTTCTGTGCCATGTAGGCCTACCACACAGACATGTGCACAAAGAGACACAAATGGTACTACTTACAGGTCTTTTGCAAAGTTTGGCACAGTTTTATTATCCCATCAGCTAAAATCTGACACCCACTTATAACACATCATTCTCCCACTGTGTGCCTCTTTATGAAGATTGGACAGAGATGAGTGGGTTGAAAGACTGAGTGGGTATTCAGCCACTCACCCTAGTGTACATACAGAAGCCCCCACTGCAGTCCCTCTGGACAGCTCTCTCTGCGTTTGCACAGTACAAAGTGTGAATCCACTATATACAGAGCTAATGTTCCTCAGATGAGCATTGCTGTTGACTTTGAATATCTTTGCTCAAACAACTCCACACCAACAAACACCCAATAGCAATGGTCTATTAATTGGCATAATTGCAGCTGCAAAGCCCACACTGTGCCTTGCCCAAACCATTGCATCACTGTTGTTAGGATGCTGCAGTATAAGTATGGGGGTGTAGCTGATCAGTTTACAACAACACCCACTGGACGACATCAGTATATACATGCCCCTGAAATAGTGGGTGCTGCATGCACGAGTGCCGCAGTATCATGTGGTTTCACATGCATTTGTTTATTGAGGATAATGGAGTGATTTACTGTGAGTATACTCTGGCACACCAAATTGTTTGCATGCCAGCACTTGAACTGCTCTCACTTGAAGATTCATCTTTCCAGTAATCCTCTTTAGGCTTAGTGCATGGGAATCATAGCAAGTCAATATAAAATCCCATTGGAACCAGTGGTTGTGTTTACCAACCGAGACTGCCGCAAGTTGACAGAACGGTGATAAACTGTGTCCATTTCCTCAGGCAACGTAATCATAACATCACGCCTATGTAGTGTGGCTCATGAGAAAACAAGCAAAGAGTTTTCCGGTGTCCCATATTTGTATGTCAGTTCATTGAGACAGGGAGAAAGGTGTGTGCCAACAGTAGGTTACTGCAACAGCAGTCGCTCCTCAATGGGAACCCTTTGTCTCGTCCCTTCACACCAAACACACTGGGCTACATTCATTACATCATGTCATGTCCACACACAGTGTGCCTTACATTATTGGCTTACATTGGTGGGTGTGCTCATACTTAGCTTTTGAGTGTGTGCACGTACTGCAGTGGGATATTCTTGTGAGGAAATTTTTTGGAATTCGTATGAATTTTGGTTGCTAATCATTTCATTAAGAAACTTGTCAGCCTGGCAAGCATCTTTCAAGTCATAAGCCATGAACATATGTATGTATGGTTGACGTACAGTTGCCCCACCCTCCCCCTATAAGTCACGGTCAATATTACTATATAGTGTAAATCTACTAGTTCAGGGTCTAAAGTGTACACCTCTCTGGTTTATTGCTGTGTGTTCCACATTCTTTCTCTGATGAATCTCTATTACACACAATAATGCCTATTATATGGGGGAGAGACCACTGATTTTTATCTCTGCATTATCTGCATATTATCAATCATAGTCTACATGCCTGTGCAAATTTTCACTAGTGAGTGTACATTAGTGCCCCCATAGCACTGTCATTGAGGTTTTCTTTTGTCTTGTGATGTATTGTGTTGAGCCACCTCTACCTGCTAAAGCTGTCCTTGTAGCTCAGGTGTCAGAGTGCTCTGCCTTGACTGCAGAGTGCTGTGGGATTTCCAGAGCAGCTCTTTTTTCACTGTGACCTTGCTGTTGTTGCTTACATGTGGCTACGTATCCCAGTGTTAAACCAATCTGACTCAGCAAAGGGTGGTATCTTTCAGATTAATGATTGCTGGCACCTATGACTAAACCAAACGTTATGCAGTGAAGACTTTGTAATAGGCGTAGTATATGCCTATTATGCCAATGTGAATTTCATTTCCGGTGCATCTGATTAGCATTTCGGCGAGGGAAGTACATACATACGTACCTAAGATAATGCCGGGGAAAGTGTTTGAATGCATACAGTATGGTGATTGTGTCAGTAATACCGGGATAGACCCAGCCCTTGTCCACTGCTATAATAGGCATACTCATACCTACCAGAACACAGCAAACATGCAATCTGTCCCCATCTGGTATTGTTGGGTGTAAGCACTGGCTCTAAAGGAAAGTTATCTAAGAAACGGAAGGTGAAAAACAATTCCTATAAGTGAGTGGAGAAAGTATGCACGAGACCTACTACCAGGGAGGGCTGTCCTTTTTGTGTTTGTGCTCTTTTTCTCTCTCTGTCAATTGGTGTCTATAATGCATACAGTATATTGACATTGAAGGTTCTGAGGCCCTGGTATAGAGTCCTGTTAGGGAGAGCTGTAGAGGGCTCTGAGAAGCTACAACATACATGTGTACTTCCATTGGGTGGTTGTATGGGTCTGGAATTTACTTATGATGGTCACACTGAGGTTGTGTGTGTGTGTGGATACAGTCCCGTCTGTAGAGTGCAATGAAGCTGTGAGTATGCATGCACTTCCATTGGTTGGTTGAATGGGTCTCATTGTACTATGTGTGACCTCTCTCCCTGCTGTTTCCTGTACTGCTGCCTGTTAGAGTAGACTCAGGTAGTGTATGAGTCTGTGGCCTACCTGACTGGTGCTGTGTTTTGAAACTACTAGTTGAGAGGAAGTACTATTTTCCACATCCATGTTAATGGTCCTGTGAGGTTTCACTGTATCATGCCACTGGTGAAGTCACCTCAGTTCAGCAGTCAGGGGGTCTCTTTCTCAGCAGTCAGGGAGTCTCTAGCTGGTCAGGGGGTCTCTAGCTGGTCAGGTGGTGCTACATTCTGTTTTGCTAAGGAAACACTCACGAATGTGCAGTGTTCCAATGATTCACTGCTGCATCCACACAAGTTTGTCATCAAAGAGAGGTCCAAATGTCACCTAAAACCACCACATGAAAGAAAACTTGTACAAATGCATGTAAAACACAGTGGCTACTGTACAAGCTATTACATGATTACATGTAAAGAGGGTCTGATCCCTACACTCCTATCCCCCAACCACTACCTGCACTCCAGCATTTAACTATAATTATACTACGACGATACCGGTGCTCCAGTAAGTCAAGGATTGTAGATCACTGAGTAGGCGGAGGATGTGGCCAATTTGTGGGACATGATTTGAGCAACACCCTGCGGCCAAAAGGACTGAGTGGGACGAGCATCCATTAATGCACACATGTACTGTACATATAGCCTGTATGGAGTATATAATACTAGAATACACTATGTAGCATGTATGGAGGACTATGTACTTAGGTAGGTAGTGGGAAGTTCACCAGAACACGATAAAATCAAAGTCTAAAAGCTGTGTACATAACTGTGTACATGCAGTATTACAGCTGTGGTGGACTGACTGAGTGGTGGGGAAGTTCAAATCAAGCTACACCACAAAGGGAAGTTATTTCATGCAGGGTGTTGGCCTGGGCAGAGAGGTGTCCTTGTCCAACTAGGGGGGGTGTGTGGAAGTAGGGATGGACGGTTCACACAGACTTAATATCTCCCCAACAACTTCCTATGTGTTGCTGCCAAAGGGGTAATACATTAGTACAGTACACAGCAATATGCATGGTGTGGTCTGAGAAAGTGTGTAGCAAGCAGTGAGTCGACCCCCCTTCCTTCTGGCTGAACCCTGTTGTGTAATGTTCTATGTTATGTAACTCAGTTTGTTGTTAATATGGCTATCACTGTACCGTAATGAGCTGAAATTTTTCACTCACATCTATGTGCTGGAAATGTGCTGCATTCATTCTAGTATATACAGACTTGTGTCACTTGTTCAGTAGGCGGGAGAGATGAAGGTATTCTCTCTCTTCTCTCACTATGCAGCCGTGTACTTTGTGACGCAGCCAGAGCCTTACTACTACAGCCATGAAGGCCGACTCACCGAAATACCCTGCGAGGCTGTACGTGTCACCGAGACCGGGGACGTCATTCCAATTGATGCCACCCCGATACGTGACGGGGAGCCGCTGATTACGGGGAGTTTACCGGCGAGACACCAGGTGCGGCGGAGGACCGGGGTGGTGGATGGAGTGGTGGTGCAGAGGACGCAGGCGGACGACGAGGGAGTGAGGTACTGGTGTCGTGTCGAGATAGAGGACCACCCGGCGGTTGTCACCAGACAGACTCATATCCTTGTGGGAGGTGAGTCCCTGTAATTATTCTCCACTGCCAATTAGAGAGCAGCATTCTTGGAAACACTTGTGCTTATTATTGGAGCCTGTTTGAAATCGGAGGAGGAATTTTCAGTTGACTAGTGATGCGATGAAACTCATCGGCACAGTGTTTGGTTAAGACTTGCACATACATACTTGTGTGTGCATTATACCACTAATCATGTACTGTGTACGTATGTAATGTGCAGATGGTCGTCCGCTGGCAGTGAGTGGGGTGGACCTGACGGACCAGTTCCTGTACTCCGTGGCTCTAGAGTGGGACGAACCCCCTGTCCCCTCCGACTCTCCCATAACTGGCTACAACATCTCGGTTCTCCCTGTGGACTCTGGCAGGCAAGTCCCCCCCTCCCCCCCTGTCACCCCTCCCACAGAAATGGTTGTTTGTGGACACACACTATTCAGTTTCTAGTTGGGTGTTTTCTCCACTTGTGTAATTCCATTCATCTTCCCGGTTTCAATTGCACACTGAGTGCTCTTGGGAGTCATTTTTCTTTCCCGGCAGAATGTAGTGTTTCAGAGGGAAAATTGTTTTTAAAGTACTGTATCAGCTTTTTATTAGTGAGCATTATTGTTATACTGCATGATAAGGCATTCCCTGCCATTGGTTATTACTGAGCTCAAATGTGGTTTGGAATGTGGGTAGTGGTCTTTACTCTTACTCCAACCCCCCCACACACACACCCTGCAGTGGTGAGTTAGAAGTGAATGTGGACCAGAACCGCACCTGGGTCCAGCTGTCTCCCCTCGACCCAGGCTCCGCCTACCTCGTTGCCGTGGCCGGGGTAAACTCCAACGGAGCGGGGAAATTTTCAGAGTACCAAACGGTCATGACCCTCTCCCCCGAAGGTCAGTGCCGTCGTAATGGTAACATGAAATTCTTCTTGTCCACACAACACAAATTCTGTGATACTGGAAGATTAGTATCATTCAACTTAGATCAGTGTGTATATAGAGATTCTGTTGGTGTAATCACACTTGGTGCATGTTTCTGCGGCGTGGCTGTGACAGTTGTTGCCATATGCTTTCTTTGAGATTCCCACGAGTGAAGACTTGGCACAGGGAGTTTTCTGAATGCAAGCTACAAACATTGCACTCTGTCACGTCACGTACACATTACCCTGTTCCAGTTGTGGTAGTTCGAACACTTGGGGTGGAAAATGAGGCTTAAAATAATGTCAAGACATAACGAAATGTGGAAAGAGTGTACTGAGGTTGCATTGTCTCTGTTCCATACTCTAGTTCCGAGACCGCCCACGGATGTGACGGTGGAAGCAGTCATTGGGTCCACCAGTACCAGTCTCATCATCTCCTGGACTGTGAGTGCATGCATCAGCCCACCCTGCAAAGTTTTCTGTACGAAGCGGGCATAGTTTGCTGAACAATCTTGTTCTTATGCCATTGCTAACCGTATGTTGATTGTAAGAGAGGTGCTACGAAGTGAGTCCCAGCCTTACACACTAACTCATCTTACTCCTGTTTGCCATAATCAGTCGTAAGCTTTGCCATATTATAGCTACTTCATTATGTACTATACTCTCTGCTATCTACTGCAGCCATCACCAATCGACCCCGAGGTAATGACTCCACTAATGAGCTACATCATCTACTATGGGCCACCGGGGACCTCGTCAGGAGGGGAGGAGCGAGCTCTGTCGGAGGTGGTGCCCGTGGCCGAGGGGGGTGTGGTCTCGGGGTACACGGTGACGGGTGTGACGGTGGGAGGGGAGGTGAAGGTGGGCGTGGCAGCAGTCAACAGTGCCGGGGCCAGTCAGGTCGCCTACTACCAGCATACTGTTGGTGAGAGAGTTTTCTTCATTACGCTTTGCCTAATTAGGTTAGGGTTTGCCTAATTAGCTTAGGACTATATACAGTTGTCACTTGAAGCTTAGGACTATATACTGTCACTTTTGTTTATTCACCTCCTCTGTTATGCAATGTGACACAGGTGTTGGCTGCAGTGCACTGAGTCCCCCCGATAACGGCATGGTGTCCAAGACCGGATTAGCCACCGACTCTGAGGTTAATTATTCGTGTCGGCAGGGGTTTACCCTCACTGGGAACAAAACGAGGCTGTGTTCAGATCTGGGACTCTGGACGGGAAGTCAACCTCTCTGCACTGGTATACACCAACACACCATGCTTATAGCAAGTTTTGCATGCAGTCATAGTGTAGTTAGGTAGACTACTAGTGCTCTGGCCTTTGTTTGTTTGTAGGAATGAGAATGAGTCTAGTGCATGCATCCTACAGCACCAATTGTTAACACATAGCTTCACAAAAGAAGTATGGTGCATACAATACAATCCCTAGCCTACAGTACTTCTCTTTAATGCCATTTTACTACCAGGTTGTTGCGCATGATGATTTTTTTTAACACTACACAATTGTTTTTGACAGAGGACTCTGACGATGGTAGGACCTTCCTCTTCATCGTAATCGTGTCGTTGGGCGTGGCTGTGGGACTGACGGTGGTTATTATAGCGGCCTGCATCCTCATCGTCGTCTTCTGGAGGAAGCGTGTCCGAATGGGCAAGGAAGGGCACGCCAAAGCGACATTTGAGAATGCCTCACCTCCACTGAAACGATACGGGAAACCTCAGAGCACGAGTTCGGGTGGCTCAAACGATGCCTTTGGGGAACCTGAGATAGTGTTGGCGGTACTCAGATACACCGAGGAGCCTCGTGCAGTGGGCACCCCTCCTCCGCCCGACCCCACGACCTTTCAGCAGCCGTCTCCGCCCTCTTCCGTCCTACCCCCCCTCGTACTCTGACCTGGAGCAGACTCTCTCGCCCAACGATGAGAGACACACAAACTCTACCCGAGCACAGTTATCTAGTAGCTCTAATTGTAGCCCGCCCACAGGTGCCGGGGCTAGTGGTGTGGGTTCCAGAGGTGACGAGACAGCGTCTAATAAGATCCCGTTGAGTGTGAGCTACTCTAACGAGCCAAGAACTGCAGGGTCTACCCCTTCCCCACATCCACCAAATGACTCACGTCAAGACAGTTTAGAAGAATCTTGCAGGAGCGAGACATACAGCACCACCAGAATCTTAGATTAGCTTTTCTCTCACATTGTTACACTGGTTCAGGTAGATTTATCATCAAACCCTTGCAGAATAATAATTATTATTCTGGTGTTTTGTGTCCTTTGTGCACTGTAATTTGTCATTAATGGCTCACTCTTGTATAATTATAAGAACAACAGGTATGTATCATAATTATCACATCGCAACTCTGTAACAATGGCAATTGGTTTAATGACATTGTCGCACACTCACCGACTTGGGGAAGGAACATTATATTATATCTTCTTCCCAGATTGACTATAATATACCTATAATTATTAGGAGACACTATGGATCCGGAATCAGCAGATCTCTGCATGTGAGCTCTTTGATTCCTCATCAACCGAACTCATATAACTCTCATCCGGACTAGCAAGTATCGAAATGAGCGTTTTGGTGCTTTGATCTGTGGAGCATGCAGGAAGCTGGTTCTTTTTTCATGGATTGAATGAGGATTGATAGCGACGTTAAGATGATGACTTACATAAGCTCACTATTTTAGTGGTGCGCAATGAACAAGCAGCTGCATACATGAATTCTCTGCAGAGAAATACAGATAATCTGCTGGGGTGTTCCATATTAATTGTTGCCTTAACTGGTAACGGCACCAACAATGCAGCGTCATAGAAACAGCATAGTGAGACAAAAGAATTTCGGGTTTGTTATGCTATTTCCAATCATTATGTAGTTCATTCCATTGCACCACTGCTGCTACTATGTAGTAACAGTTCATGAGAGTCCCTGTGGTGAAATCAGTGGTCTACGCTCTAGTGTTACTGCTGTTGTGTCCAGAAAAACTGAGAGCTATGCTGAGCTACCTAGCAGTGGTTACATCATGTGCCATAATGACACAGTTTGTTTAACAACTGGTGATGATTAACACAGTCCTCTATATAGAGCTGTTGAGTGTACCAGAGACTAGTAAGGCAGTGTACACATGATAAGAAAGACTTATACGTACTTTATTTGTAGCCCAAGGCACTGATTATGAAGTGCCCGACTCAACACAAGTATCATTCATTGAGGGAGACAAAGACTGAGAGATAGACTGTGTTATGATCAGAATCATCGATCATAGTGACTTTGAAAGGATAGAGGTCTTTACAGCAATCATAGACGCCTCTATTGTTATTCGTGGGAATGTTTTTAACACCCTACCTGTCTTAACCACCGTAGAAATGAAAAGCACTGAAGTGCAAACCCTCGGCGCATTGTGACGCGCACGCGTAAGTAAACGCATGCGCCGTACCACTAATTGATGGGCTGGGTTTAGTTTTAGCTGTTACTCGTGGTCTCTTCCCAGCTCGCGCAGAGTCTGACGCGGGCTAACTACACTACTAGATAGCATGCGAGAGGCGATACACGCCCTGCGTTGCATCTTCTGGTGCCTCTGAGGTACGCAGAGCACGCGGATCGATCAGACCGTGGTAAGCCGTCCCGTCCGTTGCCTATTTGCATATTAGCTTTTTCGCGCTCTAGCTCTGCAACGGAGCAGTTTCAGAGAAAACCCCACATATTTTCTGACCTTCATTGCCCGTTCAGTAGGTGGTATCCTTTGTGAGACGAACGAACACTCGAGAAGTGAGATGACGAGTAACAGACAGACACACACACACAGACAGACAGACAAACCCAACTACCGTAACCCTCGCTGCGCATGCGCGCCGAGGGTTAATGAAAAGCACTGAAGTGTAAACCCTCGGCGAACTGCGCACGCGCGGTACCACTAATTGATGGGCTGGGCTTTTAGTATGCGTTTACTCGTGGTATCCACGCTAGTAGCTCGCGGAGAGTCTGACACGGACAAGCTACAGTAGTAGATAGCATGCGGGAGTCGACACACGCCCTTCGTTGTGACTTCTTATGCCTTCAAGATACACCGATAAAAATGGCCGACTACGCATTAGCCGTACAATGGTGGAAGCGCTCTAGCTTTGCAACGAAGCATTTTCAGAGAAAACCCCACATATTTTCTGACCTTCGTCGCCCGTTGGGTAGATGGTATCGTTTCTGGGACGAACAGACATTCGAGAGGTGAGATGTAGAGTAACAGACAAACAGACAGACAACAAACAGACAAACCCAACTACTGTAACCCTCGCTGCGCATGCGCGCGCATGCGCGCCGAGGGTTAATAAATGATACAAGAGTATTTTGCACTGAACTGTGTTTAAGAGCTCAGATGTGTTAATGCAGATGCTAATGTTACTCTTACGCTAACTGATGGATCTGAGAGTACTGGAATTGCAGACGTTTGTGTAAACCCTGGTATTAGTGGAAGAATGGATGCAACTATGTCGATTACACTTCAGGTTCATGATGGAAAAGCTGGTAAACACACATTGTTAAACCAGTCGTGGAATTAAACCCCTGCCTATCTGTGTAGTTATGGGAAAGGATTTTTTACACACTGGTGGTGAACTGGTCATCATGTACTCTGAAGGAGACAGTCCACTGGTCAAGTGTCTCACATTTGCAATCCTGGAGGACGAGATTCTGGAGGGAGACCACGAGTTCACTGTGAGCATCTCTCACGTTGAGCCAAACTGGGCACTGGGTACTCCATCAGTTGCTACCGTCAACATCATTGATAATAGTTAGGGGTTTATGGTTGAAACAAAAACTCACACATAGTATTTCCACAATGCAGAAGAGCCAGCAGTGGTCACGATGCAACCAGCTGTCCAGTCCGTACTCTCAGAAGGTTTTACGACTTTTCTTTTCCTTGAAATAAGTGCCATTCCAGCAGGAGGTTTAGGGTGCGATATCGAGGTAACACTGGATCACATCATCACTGGAGGCTCTAATAATGGCAAGTGACTTATTAGCTTTGGGCATGAATTTCATTAGCTCTGCGATAGCTTAGTATGAGGCATCTTTTCTCGGAATTATCACACATGTTGGGAAATCTAAATCTACTTCCTCAACAGATGACATCATCATATCTTCCCAGTCCGTGTTCACGTTTGTCAGTGGCAGAACCAGTAGCAATGACACTAACAGAGTTCAGATATCTGTCACTGATGATGACGTGTATGAGGAATCGCAACAGGTCACAGTGAGTATTGTGTCAGTGAAGCCTTCCTCAGCTGTCGTCATTGGAGACCCTCACAGCACAAATCTCACTCTTGAGGACAATAATGGTTTGAACCCACACTCTGCTATATATCATTTAAAACATAGAGATTTGTTCTTGTTTCTACCAGATGCAGAGGTTAGATTTGTAACTGATGAGTACAGGATTGGAGAGGAGAGTGGATCAGTCAGTGTCTGTGTGGAGTCTGGGGTGAGTGGTGGTTTTGAAACAGCTCTCACAGTGGGCCTCGCTGCACAAGACGGCACAGCAAGTGAGATTCTTTCTCTTATATCCAGTCTTATTTACTGCTAATCAAATCCATACAGTAGTGGGTGAGGATGTAGCCATCCCTCAACTACTGGAAGTGGTATTTGAAGTGGGACAGATGGAGTCTACCAGCTGTGCTAACATATCTGTCATAAGTGATACAGAACTGGAAGGAGAGGAGTTTTTCACTTTCACCATCGTTAGTGCAGGGGCCGAACCGCATGCGAGGATACGAAATCCTTCTGTGGCAACAATCACTATTGAAGACAGTACATCTGTAGCTGGGAGTGATGATCAAAGTGGGGTGTTAAGTCTACAGTGGACCATAGTTATACCTACCCTATGCAGCATTGCAATTGGGACTAGCTGCCTCCTGGCAGCCATTTTCTACCGATGCCACTCAAAGCATCAAAAAACACAGCAAAACCTTGGTGAGGATCCACTCTATGATGATATTGTCAGCAATGACAGTGCATACCACCTGCAAGGGGAGAGTGGTAGCTCGGTTGTTCGAAATGAGCTACCAGAAAATATTCCTCTTCAAACAGCTCCAAATGAAGCCTACCAAGCTAACAACAACAGTCCGCTATCTGTGGTCTACGACCTGGCAATAACCACCTCTTGGAATGAATCCTATGCTAATCCAACAAGCAATGTCAATGAATCATCATCACAGGATCACGAAATGGTCCAGAGTGTCATTACAACCTTGAGGAACGAGGCCTACTCTGGTTTTCAAGAATTGCCTGCTACCTTGGAAGAGAACATGTCAACCACCGAACCATCAACTGATGGCTACCTTCAAGTAATTCCCTAATATTCTATCCAAACTGAGTACTGTGCAGCAGACATCCACCTTTACTAAACTTGTTGGGTCTCAATTGTGATAAATTTGCAATCATGAAGAGGGTCTTGAATAAGTTTTGTTTCGATGCATCTTTCTTGTTTGCTGTGTATTCAGGCCACACTACAAACACAGACTTAAAGGTTGGAACGGTGGTGGCTAGCTACCAGCCACAAAGTCTCAACTGCATGTCTGTTGAGATAAATAATTCTGTCTGTGACCTTGCTTTAGTGAATGCCACTGCTGGAGGGACTGCATGTGCGAGTGGAACAGCGGAAAGTAGTCTTGTTACTATATATCACTAATGATCGCATGGACTCGAATATTATGCTCGTGCGATTTTTGGCAAGTAATAGTTTTCGTCTCTTAGCTGTGCCTCTAGCTAATGTTAGCTACATCGACAGTTGAAGGGAACCCAGCTAGTTTCCTCTGATCATTGCTAATGGAGGTCCTCAAGAACCATGAACTGAGCCAGTTAGTTGTGCAGTGCATCACGATTGAAGACTCCACATAGCCACAGTGCATTGAAGCTTCTGCAGTCATTTGCTCTATTCTGTTTACATGGTCAACATGAAGATCAAGGAGTGTCCTTGGTGATCTAGGAATCCAATTATGTATAAAGTTTCAACCTTCATGGGGCATAAATATGCTTGCAATGCCCACCAAATAGACCAACATACTGCCAGACTGAGCAGCTTTAAGGCATCTGAACATAATACTACTACATTAGTTGGATTCCCTAAAATGATATTGACTATATAGCTACACATTCCAGGGATTAGCATGAGGCTAGTAGTATGCCTGTAGGCCTAAATGCAAAGATGGGGAAAAGAGAAGTGGCGACATTATTTTTTCTTCTATGTCTGCTAGTGGTAAAGAACGTCACAGCAGGTTTGTTAGTAGTCATTAGCTATTGCCCTGAAACTTAGTTACAGGTGATTTAAATTACACAATGTAGAGACAAGTCTACATTTTCAATCATCAACATATGGATTGGGGGAGGGTGACAGTGTCTCAATTTGTGTCGTCATTCAACTCTCAGAGATCCTGACATCTGACATCACTGTCGACATACTCCCTGATGACTCACAAGACCCTAAGACAGGTTTGATGTAGATAAGCCAGCTGCTAGCTACGTGCCTAGGAAGGACATTCATTAAGGCACCACGTCATCTATACTCTAGAGCTAAGATATTTGAAAGCTACTACTTAGCTACTTTCCATCCACCCAGCTCTAGGTATGGACTACCTCTACCCAACTCCTGGGACCCTCTCATTCACTCCTGGCACCATGAGTGGAAGTCCACAGTGCTTCACCCTGGCAACTATACAAGATGATGATGTGGAGGGAGTTCACACTCTCGTCCTTACTTTAGTCAATGCCACTGCAGGGACTCTAATATTAGGAAGCAGTCTTGTTACTATCACTGATGACGGTATATATGGACTCCATAATTCGTTCGGTTTGGGATTATTGTTTGTTTTTTCCTACTCAGATGTGGTTGGGGTTTCTTTAGCTGATGCTGCATCGACAGTGGAAGGGAGGCCGGCCGAAGTTATAATTAGTCTGGTTCTAATCAGTGGTAAACTGATGTGTGGTGACGTCATAGTACACCTCTCAACAATGGATATGACTGCAAGTGAGCAGATAAACGAAAAATTAAAGTTTTATACAAACTATGTGTTTTACATACAATAGCCGAACCAGCTGATTACATGGGATTGTCAGCCAGTCCAGATGGAGTGCTTACTTTCACACCAGAGACTGGTCTCAGTACAAGTGTACTGGTGGCTACTGTTCTTGATGATATTACTGAGGTCCCAGAGACTTTCCTTGTGAAAATTACTGATGTAACAACAGAGTGCCCCTATAATGTACAAAACAGTGCTTCAACTGTTACAATAAGAGATCGAGAAAGTAAGTTTTCACATGAAGCAAGTAGCCTCAGTCAAAATAAATAGCCGTAATGCACAGACATCACAGAATACATCAATCCTGGACTTTATTTTTCCTGCAGGGATCACCTCTTCAATTCAGTTTGTGACTCCAGAGATAGTGCTGACTGAAAGAGAAGGAGAAACTGTAGATGTATGTGTCGAACTTCTGCTGCTTAACAATCAGACGGTACTTGAACACAATGTGTCGTTCAATCTCATCATTGGAAGTATCAATGCAAGTAAGCTATTATTAGTCCCAGAAAAGCTCACCTTTAATGCCGTTTTATACAGCATTTGGTGTTGATTTCACGGCTCCTGGCTTTAAACTGTCGAGCTTCATCTTCATTAGAGCAGTATTTGTGGAGGGAGATGACAATGGAACAACTTGCTGCCATACATTGATTGTTGTGGACGATAACGATTTTGAAGACACCATAGAAGATTTCGTAGTCTCCATTCATCCGACTTTAATTTCGACTGAGTACACACTCTTGGGAGACCCCAGCTTCACCAGAGTTCTCATCAATGATACTGGAGGTATATACATTATTATAGGTTGAGCAAATTACCAATATTAGGATTCTTACGTACAGACGCAAGTGTTACTATCACGGAACTGGTCAGTGTGTCTGAAGCTAATGGAACTGCAGAAGTATGTGTAAGTCCTGGTATTACTGGAAGCATCACTGCTACGCTGTCAATTACACTTCAAGTCAACGACAGAAGAGCAGGTAAGAAGGTCGAATTTGATGATATTGACGGCATTGAATTCTTGTAGTTATGGGTGAGGATTATTCACACTCTGGTGGTGAACTGGACATCATGTACACTGAAGGAGACAGTCCACTGGTCAAGTGTCTCACATTTGCAATCCGGGAGGACGAGATTCTGGAGGGAGACCACGAGTTCACTGTGAGCATCTCTCACGTTCAGCCAAACTGGGCACTGGGTACTCCATCAGTTGCTACCGTCAACATCATTGATAATGGTTAGCACCCATACTATCTTGTCGTGAAAGAAATGATAGCTCACTTGCTCATTTTAAATCTTGAATCGTGGTGAAGTAAAAAAAATTCACCCTTTTAGATGCGGAAGTAAGATTTGTGACAAGTGAGCTCATAGCAAACGAGACTTCAGTCAGTGTCTGTGTGGAGTCTGGGGTGAGTGGTGGTTTTGAAACAGCTCTCACAGTGGGCCTCGCTGCACAAGACGGCACAGCATGTAAGCTAATCTAAACATTTGCTGTGAAGATCTGTATGTAATTTTACCCCGTAGCCACCCTTGAGGATGTCTCTATTCCTGAACCATTTCAAGTGGTGTTCAGTGAAGGTCAAAACACGTCCACTGGGTGTATAGATATCCTCATACTGAGGGACGCTGCGGATGAAGGAGATGAACACTTTACCATATCCATCACCAGTGGAGGCACAGAACCTAGTGCCAGGATAACAAGTCCATCTGCAGTCACAATTACCATTCAGGGAAATGACCCAACACCAACCACTGTAAATGACGAAGCAATAAGTCTCCCTGTACTTGGAGCTATAATCGGTGTTTCCAGTATCGTAATAGTAGTGACAAGTTGTGTTGCGGCTATTCTAGTGTACATTTGCTACTCAAAAAGGGTGTTTCGGCAGCAAAAGACACGAAGCGATGACCCAGTCTATGCCACAGTTGGTTCTAAAGATGATGGAGTAACTGTGACTAAACCACTCTCACCTCGACAACCGCCAATTACCGATAACGCGATCATCACTTCTCCAAATGAGTCTTACACATATCCACCAATCATGAATCTTGGGGTACACCGGGAAATCATCACTACCTCTCTGAATGATGCATATATTGTTGCAACTCTGGCAGACGCCACTGAGAATGATACCGAGACTTACGAAGTAAGATACGAACTGGCATAACCTCAGGAAAATAACTCTTTAATCTAGTTGACTGAAGGAAAATGTTTTATTACTTCGGAATTGGGATGATGTGTGTGATAACTCTTTCTTAGGGTTTGAAAAGATTTCACCTTACTTGATTGAAATAGACAGCAACCTATTACTTCCTGAGTTTAGGATTTGTTGACGTAGTAGCTAGTATAGTATTGTGGTAATTATGACATCACTGTCACCCCTGCTGCCGCCATAAATGAGTAAGCTTAAGTAAGTTCAATGGACGTGCTTTTAGTCAGGATCTTAGACTGCACCTAAATGAATCCATGCACTTACGTGCTCCTTCGTCCTGCCATCACATGGTGTATGAGACATGCACTCCTGATGCAAAACATGGCCATTCACACATTACCTCTAGGTCGCTCACATCCTATTGCCACTGGGATCGGAACCAGGATTCTCCGTGCCAGTATCACGCAGAGGACCTCAGCGTAGAGGTGCTGTGGCTGGTCTGTGGCTGTCTGTTTCTTTCTGCAGCAGGAGCGAGAGACTAGGACACGATGGATCAATACTCCAATGAGGCAGCTGATGATGCACAGTACAGTGCCAACTGAGATAGCAACTGCAATTACTGCTATAGGGGCGGGCGGGGTAGAAGCTACTGCTATAGGAGGAGTAGATGGACACGCGGTAGGCGTGTGGTAGATGCTTGTAGAAAGTGAGGCTGCATTAAATATAATCAATGAGACATTACTGGAAAGGTGCATGTTTGAAAAACAAAAAAGGATAGGGGATAAGTTTTTGAAAGAGTTATGTCCCAGTGCATCTATAGCCACAAGGCTTTCTCAAAGTCTTCTATCCTCATACTCTCTGCATTTTGTGAAGTGAAACACCAGCTACTTTTTAACTTTTTATACACTTGCGCGTAGCTATTTAAGAAAGAGTGATGCCCATCGCATCATGTTGCCCAGTTGAACTCGAGTGTTGTGTCTAAGGAATGGTTGGACAAGCATTTTTAAGCGGATTTCACGGGTGGCTTTGAGCTAGAGACAAGATTTGATATAGAGCTACAGCATGGTTTGATATAGGTTAATACGTCTTTGCAAATGACATAGCAAGTTTTGGTTCGTTTTCATATGTGTCTCTGTGTTTGTATACTGTCACCTAAAACAAGGAAACAATAATCACCAAACTGCAAACCTGGTTCAAAACTTCCTTCTACCACAACATCATGTTTTCCACCTTGAGCAACAACTGTCAGAGCTGCCTCGGGTGCAGTAGTGGTCGTCAGAAACACCGCAACAGTTTCCTCTGTTTCCCCAACACTTTCTGTATAGAAAACTAAGATTTTCCCATAGCATAATGGAGTGAGTGCAGTTCAAATGGGTTTTACCTCTGAACTTTAAGAGAGGCTGGGACAAAGTATTCATAGCAGCGGTGAAGATACTTTTTGTGTCAATTAGCGTGAGATTGTTTATGATACCTGAAAAAACAAAAATAATGCAAAACAATGATACGTCGAGCTATGTTTCTGCTTCACTTTTGTTTTTAGTAGGTGCTCTAGGCTTATTAGGCAATGCAATAATTCTCCTTTCCAGCTGTAATTATAGTCCTTACTGATCGGTCCATCTGTACATTCTGTTTTTTCAGTGTATTCATCAGACAGAAGGTCGTTTGCAGTAATGAAAATCGTGTAGGTAGGTGCTGACATCACAGTAAGGTTCTTAACACAATACTTGCATGAAGTACTGCAGCTACTGTGATCACTGGCCTCTATTGTTGCATCGATACCAGAAGACACAGCCCCAAAGGGAACAGTGCTGATTGTATAGCTCACAACAGCTGCTGAAATGTTAACTGTAACATTTTCTTCAGCCTCCTACCAAAACATCACATTTAGTTGGTGGAGATCATGACGTGATAGACCTACCTCGATTGGGTTCCATTCTATTTCGATTCTTTTCAGGTTATTAGAGTAATAGTCATAGACAGGGACGGCTGTGCATCTTACCACTTTTGGAGGTCCTGGAAGATTTAATGGCTCACTAAACACCTGTAGTTGCCGGAAAACTAACCTGGTACATTAACTCTGAGTGCAGAGCTAGCAGGACCTTCCACAGAATCACCACAGCTCCTGGCAGTGACTGTGATGTAGTACTGCTGGCCATGGAGGAGTGTGAGGGTCAGTTGTCGTGACTGGAAGAGAGGATTGCCTGCAGCAATGACTCCACTGGCTGGCAGGGGAATGGGAGGATCAACTGTCACCACGTAGCTACTGATGTGGGCATTGTTGGTGTCAGGAATGTTCCACACCACAGACACTGAGGAGAATGTCTTGTTGAGTCTCCTGATCCTTTCCAGGGCCGTCAGTGGTCGATCCGGGGCACTTGGTGGACCTGTCATCAGGAGATTTAATTATGGTTGATACAGTTTTCTAGGCTTTTAAAAGCCACAAGATTTGTTTTTAAGGCGTATAGCTAGGTACTTTCAAATGTGTGTATATAAGAAAGGTGTACCTTCAACAATGACAGTAGTTCCAGCAATTGAACTTGTATCAGAGCAGTTGATGGTAATCTCAGTTGTAAAGGTGAAATTCAATGTTGAAATAAGATGAGTATCATTTGATTCCATGAGCTGGCCATAGTAGGAGCCTTGATAAGATGTATTTTGTCTTCCTCGGATGAAGTTGAGTGCTCCTTCAGGAGTCTCCCAGGTGAGGACACCTCCCATCACTGTACACTGGAGTGTGACACTCATACCCACACAGAGAGCATTGTTGCCTCCAACTACCACCAGATCAACAGTAGCCACTGGAAGAAAATTGTGATTCATTCCAACTGATGTTGGGTATGTCAGAAATGTATACTTACACGTCGTTGCAAAAGTGGTGAATGTAAGTAGCGCGAAGTAGAACATCTTGTATGCCGCAGACAAAAATATCCGTGCTGTCGTCGCCCTTTTCGTGCATCTTCGCGGGGCGACAGCTGCGCATGCGCATAAGGCGACTGACCATGACGAGGGCTGGCTCCGCGTCCCCGCCCGCAAACTAGCGGAGTGTAAAATGTAGCAACCCTTATACATGGCACAGTCTATAACGTCCTGCAAAATGACAAAATAGTGAATAGTTTCTTGCTGTGTTTTAACTTATGATATTTCAACTGTGAAGTGCTGGACTGACATCTGTCGTATTAAACGATTGGTACAGGTGCTGGGTTATACAAATCAGAATAGTTCGTAGCTATGAACATTAGCCAGGAACAATGGTATAGAACGCTGCAAGGTGTCTGCACAGAAAACAGTAAGTACAGTCAAAAAATACACGAGAAAAACTTACTGAGGAGAGTGTTGCTCTATTCACCTCAGAGAATTAGCTATGTGGCCAAGATGCTGACTCAGCATTGTTGTGAGGCAGTCTGCAGCCGCTTCCTTCACTAGTGCACTGCCACTAGCCTATATACTGTAGTGGGAAAGTTTTGTAGGGACAGACTTTTCGTATAGTCGACCCAAAACCATGAGGTAGTCAAATTTTCGTAGGTAGCTATAATTATACTTCATGGGACGTGTTGTCCATGCCCTTCCATAATGCATTAATAGTGTCTGCGTGTGCTGCCAATGTTTATTTTCTTACAATAATGTACCCAACAAAAATTTCCCCGCCACACAGTTTCGTGTGTGTGTGTGTGTCAGTGGCAATAGTTACAAGTATAGTGTACCGTAGATATGACTCTCTTTGGAAGGGAGAACCTCCACCAGGTGGTATGGGATTGCAGTCTCGGAATTCCAGGAGACACCTGCTGCACATACATTCATATCACACCTTCGTGTATATATACCTTGACATTCATGTATTATTCATGTGTAGTTAAGAAGATTAACACACTATCAAAATGGTACCAACACCCATTTTATTAATCTATCAGCCAGCACATTCGAGTACTCTTATCACTAGTGCCGAGAGTCTGTTTTGTTCTCGCTTTACTTCAATCCTGCAGGCAAACCTTAATGAAGCAGGCAGGTGGGTGTGGCAGCACATACTAGAGTTACATACATTAGTAATGAACCGTGTCATAATGGGCAGGCTCATTACCCACCAATCTACACCGTGTGTGGCTGCACACATGCATACCTAACTGATGTACGATCAGTTGATTCAGATTTTGTTAATTTGCATGCATACGATTGAACTTTGGGTTTCACTTTTGCCATTTAGGGGCTAAATCAGCCCAAACCCTTCCCAATAATTATCCCACCATAACACAGAAGGCTGGAGACTTAGTGTGATTGTCTGTGCACATGGCTTTGGCTCCACAATGCTATGACTGCAGCTAATCTGTTCAAATTTGTGTCTTTTTGTTACAGGGGCCCTGCAGAATGCAGCTGCTGTTCAC
>CASHTH010000457.1:0-16125 GCA_030341885.1 Geodia barretti
CCCATCAATTAGCTGTATTAGCGCATGCACAGCTCGCGGAAGGTTTTGCACATTCATTTGGATGTTGGCTTGTTCACTTGCTTTCACGTCACAGAAGACCACAACCTTTTATTGATCTGGTAGGATTCTTTTAGTTCTACTTCACTGGAATAATTCTTTGATATTTCAGACACACCTCATACATAGCTACCTACCAACATGCAGGGATATTTTTCCTTGAGCGTTTCATTTATTTTCCTTGTTTATGATCTATTTTCCTTGATTATATACTTTACAAAAACTGGTACAAGAAATGATGGGACACAGCGCACACAAAGTATTAGGAATGGAGTTAGTGTATTAGAAATGGAGTTATTGATGAAGGCTTCGCTCTGTAGCGCGCACGATAATTATACGTTCGACGCGCGGCGGGCGGGCAGTCCAAACGCGCGCGCGCGTCCGGTCTGTGCGCGCAGAACTTTCCGGGATTTATGAAAATGTTCCGGGATACCGGGATGCAACCCAATTTTCCGGTATATTCCCGGAAAATCCGGGATGGTTGGTAGGTATGCTCATATGAAGAAAACTTCCATAGCTGCAACAAGTATATTATACAACCTTCTATCAAGCTGGTAGGATTCTTTTAGTTCTACTTCACTGGAATAATTCTTTGATATTTCAGACACACCTCATATGAAGAAAACTTCCATAGCCGCAACAGTTTCCTTTGGAGGTATTATTTTTAATGATTGGAGGGTATAACTCAAAAGCAAAGCAAAAAGTGACTTAATTTCTACCTTGCACTACGTAATCACTCAATAAATGCTAATATAATATTTTTATTTGCTTAAAATTGAATATCATGACGAAGGTGACTATAATGTAAGAAATTTGTTTCTTACAACTGTTTCAGCTAAAGTTACAAGTATACATATGCTTCACATCAGAGGTAGGAATGTAGAAAATTTGAGCTGTACCTAGCTATATACGTTTCTCTAGTTGGAAGTCCCAATTCTCGATAACTAGTCGGTGATAAATTGGTTTCTAGAAGCAATGAAAAGCACTTGAAAGTGCATAACCCTCGCCACTGTTAATTATGGAGGTTCAATAGTAGAGACTGCTCTTCCTTTAATTAATTAAGCCATCACTCATTTTGTGAACATTATCCTGTATTGAACTTTATTCCAATCATCCTTGTCCGCATTATTCTGGAAATGCGTTTTCAATACTAGTTACTACTACAGCAAAGTGAAAAGCACTTGACAGTACATAACCCTCAGTCACCACTTTATTCTTTATTTCAACAGCCAATGGCTACTAGCTACCTAGCTACACTATCTCAGTGACTCCTTCACTGAACAGATTCGCTTCCTGGCTCTCACTTCACTGGCAATCTCGCTCCTACTCAACTGTCTTTATCTCTATTTGACGCACACTCACCTCGGCAGCCCTACGTTTCGCCTGCTTCCCCAGCCTTCTCCGCTCCAGAATCTTATTTTACCATGCATGCCTCCTACTTGATAATATGTCCACGTTTCACGCTCAGAGTTGCCGTGGTTACCGAGAAAAACGGTGGACAGACGGACGGCGAGGGTTAATGAGTGGTTTATGCCACATTCGCAATGCGAAACATGAAAGTCACAAGCGAAAACCGAAAACAAAGTGTAGCTACTGCGATAGCATGTATAGGGTAAACATGGTAAAATTTCCGCCTTTTTTCCTCATAAACTTAAGGAGCAGCACTGTCAACAGTCTCATACACTGGGACTGGAGCTGGTGTTTGAGTCTTGTGTGAGTATCCCTCATTTGACAGTATCCTCATCTCATACAGTGGGTTGTTCTCCATGTTGTAGTCTGGCTCCAGTCTATCACCAGCTGAGCCTCGAACATGGACACCATAAGCAGAGTTCTCCACCACATCACACTTCTCCTGCTGTCTGTTTTTATTAGTACTACCTATGAATTTAACATAATATAATCAACACTTCAACAATGAGGCAACTTACGTGTCCTTTTAAGCAAAACAATGAGTACAACAGATATTGTGATGACAAGAAGTGTCCCAGCAGCTGATACAGGTACCACAATCACAAGAACTGAGGAACCACCATCACCAACTGGTCTTGGTGTCATACTGGATGTACTATCCTCCACTGAATCTATTCAGTATGGTTCTAGGTTAAAGCATAATTCATCAAATATCTTCACCTTGATGATACTGTATCTCAAGTTGTAAGGGATCATTGTATCCTGCACAGTTGTGGGCTGAGATGTTCACTGACAGTGTGGTATTGTACATGATGTCAAAACTGTAAGTGGGGCCTGGAGTTTCAAACTGTGTGCCGTTGTCCACTTGAATAGTGTAGTGATCAATTGGAACTCCTCCTCCATCAAACATATCTTCTAGTTTTAGTACCGCTGTGTTATTCTCTCGGCATATGATCACTGAGGTGTTTTTCCAGCGAGGGAGATCTGAAGAAGTGAATAATAGCTATCGCAGTTACCTGTAAATCATTACCTGCAAAGTCATCAAATGCATTTCCTAGCTTTAGTACTGCTATGTTATTGTGTGGGCATAATAATTATTACTAAAGTATATTTCCAGCGAGGTAGATCTAAAAAAGCGTAGTTATAGCTATCAAAGTTACTAATCTTTGGATCATTACCTGCAAAGTAGAGGGTGGAAGAGGAAACCAGTGGGTATCCCCCTCTATAGGTCACACATGTGATGTTTGTTTCATTCTCTATGCCACTAGTGATGACAGTGAGAATAGTTGTCACACTGATAAACTCGTACGTCTCAATATCCACACTGAAATTGGTAGCTTGTGTGTAGAAACTGTCATATTTCTTCATGGATTCATTACTGGTAAATCCTGGTACATACGGGATTCCTCGGTTTCTGTTTTCAGCAAACCATGTCATTGAGGTTACATTACTGTCATGACAAGTGTAAGTGACGTTGACATTGGGACAGAAATAACCAGTTGGTGGCACCAGAGTTGGCTGTCCACTGATACTACCTGATAAGAAAACAGCAATAAAATTTTTAACTAGCTAGCCGCCCGGATGGATCATGATCGAGCCGGACCTCGTCTAGGGCTAGGGTTAGGGCATCGATAGACTGAAAACAGCATTAAAATTTGTAACTGTCCTATTTGGAGAGGCTAATGCTTTAAGGTACTCAATAGGTCCCATACACAAAACAGCGACAGCGCTTGAATATTTTAGTTTTAGTCACTCAACTTTTCGCAAAAGTTCACTGAAGAGGAGACGAAACAATGCTATCATCTCTGCACCAGTTTCAAACCCTCCGGCACTAGCATGGCTACAACCCATTAGACCCACGTTCCCGAAAGCTAGTTTGCTCAATAAATAAAACGGGAAATGCCTGCGGGTTCAGTAACACGCAAGAACCAAAGTCAAAGATGTATTCCAAGATCAAAAGCCAAAGCGATATAGCTAATGCCATTAGTCGACGCGTGGGAAGCGTGATCAACTAACAGCGCGACCGGGATCTCGCATTAGCTATTCGGGCTCGTATTTCTCCCCACACAAAATAACGTAGAAAGAGCGATCAGCGCTGGCATGGTAGCCAATCACTCACCTTTTGGCAAAAGTTCACTTAGGAGAAGAATAAATGATATTACCATCCATCTAAACAGTACCATATTTTATTAGAGTAGCTAAACTCCCTGGCACCACTATGGAACGGATACCACCACTGCTTTCGCTTTCGACACGCCTCGCGGAGCCACGCCTTTTACCGCGCGCGCGGATTGTGGCTCCGCGAGGCTTAATCGTGCACGTGCCGAGGTGACTGCGGCTTGCCGCGTATTACCCAATGCGCAAAGCTGTGTAGAACAGGCCATAGCCAAAGGGATCTTGCTGCGTGTCATCATTAGGTGTTCCTAGGGCAGTCACACTCCAGGTCCGGAATCCAATTACTTGTTACTCTTGCATGAATTATGGGTAATAAGTCGGTGTAGATAAAAACAATTGACATTACAATCTTGTATCATAATGGCCTTGTGTTGTCACGGTTGCACGTCGCTGGATACGTTCTATTGCCAAGATGTCTTTGATGAAATGGGGCCTCCAGGTCTGTAGATCTGTGAGGCATAGGTGAGCTGAGAACGAAGTAGCATGATGTTCAGGTACAGTAAGATATGCAATCATGAGGACAAAGAGCGCCGGATAAGGCCTAAAATCTCAATGGTCAGAGGTTAGAAAAAAAAGGTGACTCAGACACTGACAAGTGGCTGATAAGGTGTTAATAATTCATTGTTAGTGAGAAGTAAGTCAAGCATGTTGCCATCAACAAGTTATGAGCTGAGATAGGTTACACTCAAACATAAAGTCACAAAAGAGGTTATGCCACATAAGTAGCTTGTATACTCCCGCTGTCGCTGTGTAGTATGAGTTTGCCCCTCAATTATTAGCGTAAAAATCATGCCACATAAAGTTGTCCGCTCTCTGAATTGTCAGCCTATTTTGAAATCACATATATAAAATTATGCCACATATACTACTTGTCCACTCTCTGTTGCTGTGTTCTATAATTATGCCCTCTGTAGAATAGAGTAGCGTAAAATTATGCCATAAGTGACTCTGGGCATAGCAACACCATTCAAACTACACCTTTAGCAACGTATGAACAGAGTTTGGTTGCTAATATCCCTTTAGTAATCTAATATGCACTTGCCTTTGGGTTGACACGTTTCTTTCATCTACACTCGGCTGTCAGGTTTTTTTTGCAAAATGCAGCAGTTTTTGCAAAAGAAAAAGACAAGAAAAAACTTTGCTACACTGTCAACAGTTGTATACAAAGGAACTGGACCTCGTATTTTTGTGTGTCTTGCATGAGTGTACTCTTTGTGATGACATTGCCGTATTTTTTCATGACGTGGGTGACTGTATGCTTCTTCTAATGACATGGAATGAGTTACTGTAGACACCATTTTCTTTTCGCAAAGATCTGTATATACAGCAACATAGATGCAGTATCGCCGCCCGCTTATCTGTTTACTCTTGGCCCGCCCTGCCTGGCACAATGTTTTTACTAGATGTTTTCAATACACACGTTGTGTACAAATGTATGAATGAGGAAACAGGTTATAGAGGCTTTGCACTGTCAACAGTCTCGTACACAGGGACTGGAGCTGGTGTCTGTGTCTTGTGTGAGTGTCCTTCATTTGACAGTATCCTCATCTCATACAGTGGGTTGTTCTCCATGTTGTAGTCTGGCTCCAGTCTATCACCAGCTGAGCCTTCAACATGGACACCATAAGCAGAGTTCCCCACCACATCCCACTTCTCCTGCTGTCTGTTTTTATTAGTACTACCTATGAAAAATATACAATCAAAGTATGCTTGAAAGAGAAAACTTACTGTGCCTTTTAAGCAAAACAATGAGTACAACAGATATTGCGACGACAAGAAGTGTCCCAGCAGCTGATACAGGTACCACAATCACAACTGAGGAACCACCAGTGTCAGGCCTCAGGGTCATACTCGTAGTAGAAATAGTAGAAGGCATATCCTCTGTAAAAACAAATTGCAAAACAAAAAGTAGTTGGTGAATTAGATCAAATTTCACCTCGTTTACATTGTATCTCAAGTGGAAAGAGATCACTATATCCTGCACAGTTGTGGGCTGAGATGTTCACTGACAGTGTAGTACTGTACATGATGTCAAAACTGTAAGTGGGGCCTGGAGTTTCAAACTGTGTGCCGTTGTCCACTTGAATAATGTAGTGATCAATTGGAACTCCTCCTCCATCAAACATATCTCCCAGCTCAAGCACTGCTGTATTATTCTCTGGGCATATTATTATCAATAAGGTATTTTTCCAGCAGGGGAGATCTGTAAAAGAAGCATAGCAATAGCTATCACAGTCACCTTTTTCTCATTACCTGCAAAGTAGAGAATTGAAGAGGAAACCAGTGGGTATCCACCTCTATAGGTCACACATGTGATGTTTGTTCCATTCTCTATGCCACTAGTGATCACAGTCAGAATAGTTGTCACACTGATAAACTTCTCTGTCTCAATATCCACACTGAAACTTGTTGCTTGTGTGTAGAAACTGTCATATTTCTTCATGGATTCATTACTGGTAAATGCTGGTACATACGAGATTCCTCGGTTTCTGTTTTCAGCAAACCATGTCATTGAGGTTACATTACTGTCATGACAAGTGTAAGTGACGTTGACGTTGGGACAGAAATAACCAGTTGGTGGCACCAGACTTGGCTGTCCATGATTGCCTGGACAGTGAATAATTCCTAGGACATCCCATTAAGACACTAAGCCTAGCCAGCAACACTAAGCCTAGCCAGCAACACTAACCTGCCAATACTGCGTACAAGATATAGCTGCAGAAACCAGGAATGGCACGGATACGCGGCATCATGTAGAGATATGCGGGCCAGTAGCTAGTCTGCAGTCCAGACCTTCACGCGCACACGTAAACGCCCTCCCTTGCGCATGCGTTTACGCGTGCAGATATTGTGAAGGGTCTGGGCGCCAGACTACAGAGCAAGCGGACCCGGTCGAGGTAAGCCCGTAATAACTTCCATATTGGCTTGTTCACTTGCTTTTCACGCCATAACTTTTGAACGCAGTAGTTATACGAAAGTCGCCATAATTTAAAATCAAGGCAGTATAGCGCTGAACCTTTTGGGATCGCTCTTTCGTTGTCTCGTTTCACGTGGTTGCAGAAAACGTGGTAACAGACAAACTGACAGACAGACAGACAGACAGATAGGCAGACAAACTGACGGACCAAAGTAGACCGCAATCGTCGCTGCGCAAGCCCGCCGAGGGTTAATGAACTCGGCGAAAAGCGCATGCGCGTTACCACTTACTGGTGGTTTCCCGCTATACTGAGAGAGTCTGACACGATCAGTTGGTGGTTTTCTAGAATTGGCTTACCCATCACAATAGCTGAAAAATTTGGTGCAGTCATTAACGTACTACATATAATTATAGCTATAATTATACGTAAGTACGAAGCACGAAATTATAGTGCATAGCATAAAAATATAGTAATCACACTGCCTCTTGTTGACGGCGATATACGGCGCTAATCCGGATTAACAATGAACATAGCTTCCTATCTTTGTTTCGGGAAATTTATGTAGCCAACTATACACTGAATCCAGCGCTGCAAATATCACTCTTTTTGCGTCATTGCCAGGCCGCTTGCATTGCGCACGCGAACTGGTTAGCTTCGGCCTAGAAGAGGGATTCCCCCCTTCGCCCCCAAAGTTCTCGCCTGAGCCGTAAGCGTTGCTAATTCACCGCGGAGAGGACGGCTCCTTCATGTAACAATAGACCATGTGATGCCAAGAGAAAAAAGATGCGGAGCTCTGGACAGCTGTTTCGGGCTTGTTGGCCCTCATCATGCATAACCCCAGGAGTAGCTAACTTCTGCAATGGAGATTGTCTGCCTGCTAGTGTGGCTAACTGTCTCACGAGGTTAGGAATAATCATGATACTAGCATAATTAATCCTGTGTACTACAGTTAAAAGCCAGCCAACTCTGGAACCACCAACTGATCGTTACTGTCCAGATGTCAACGTCACATACACTTGTAACCACGACCAAGTTCATTTTATGTCATGGTTGGCCAAACCTTACATTTCAGGGATTGATAAATTAATTATTCACCTGGATTGATATATCCAAGTAACAACTCAATGGTGTTCATAGAGGGTGCCAACAGGCACTTTTTCAGCAAACTCTTTTTCAGCATACAGTATGTCGCAGAATAGTATCTAGTACCAGCTGTACTCGCTTGTGCACTTACAGTCATCACAATACACTCCATTGTCATCGCCTTACTGATAATCTACAGACATTGTAAGTCTTATGGTGTCCATGTTCAAGGCTCAGCTGGTGATAGACTGGAGCCAGACTACAACATGGAGAACAACCCACTGTATGAGATGAGGATACTCTCAAATGAGGGACACTCACACAAGACACAAACACCAGCTCCAGTCCGTGTGTACGAGACTGTTAATAATATTCTCCTTTTCTTTACATACTAGTGTCTTTGGCAAACAGTGTCATTTCTCAATACTTTAATGCTTTGAGTGATGCTCACACCTACAATATAGCTAGGAGAGGCTGCCACTGGTCTGCGCAATAATCGTTCAAGAGCTGTTTTAGCTAGAGTTACTCGTTTTCGTTCAGCATGCAGTGGGAAGACAAAAAATTCCCACTTCTGGGGTACCACTGCCTAGGTATACATTCTACATGTGTATGCACTGGCAGGATATGGGTGCTTGCCGGCTTCATTGCCGCGGCCCAATCCACTATGCCAGTTTTTTGAATTCGGGTTTTGGCTCGGTGCTGACCTTGACCAGCAGGAGTGGGGAGGGGCCTAGGCCCCAACCCACGAATGTCTGGGCATGGTCGGAATCGACGTTACGATCTATTACATAACATCATGTGATTTTTCACGGTCGTGGCAAATACTGCAATCTGATTCGGTGTCTCAAAAGCAAGACTGTCGAGTCAGCACAACCAAGAAAACGCTCAATAGTCACCAGACCCTTTTCCTCTCTTGAGGGCGGGGTCTGGGCATGACACTACTGCGAAAACGGGCTTTTCTGCACATGCACTCGACAATGATGAGTCAGCACAACCAAGAAAACGTTCAATGGTCACCATACCCTTTTTCTTCTCTTGAGGGCGGGGTCTGGGCACGAGAGTAGGTCAGCAGCACATACCAGTGGCGAAGCCTTGTGGGGATGAATCTCATTAGTTCAAAACCACAAGTGCTGCGCTCATATCAGCCTTTATAAACTCGTGATGCCAGAGAGAGTAGTTGCGGCATGCTCTGCTGATGAGGGCCAAGAGGCCCTGTGTGAGGTATTTCCGCTTCCCTGACTTGGCTCAAGGACAATTAGCTATGGGTAAGCTTCTACAAAAATGCATTGACAAGAGCAACAGCAACGTTTGCTAGTGACTCAAAAAACTGTCCATGGCCATGTCTCGGACAGTGAAATGCTGGGTGAGGCCTCGACACCCGGTGGTCTTGGGTAAGGTGTTGCCCTTAGTGTGGCTGAGAGTCCAACACATGTGCGGATCTATGGGAGCACTACACAAAACCTGCAAAGGCCCTGCAAGGTAGCCCTAGCCCTCAAGAATTAGCTAGAACCAGGGAAACAGGCTTTTTACAGTTGCTGCCAGAATTAGGCAGGAGTGTAGGGTCGAATACAAGCACCTTAAACTCACAATTCTGACTTCCAAACTTCAAAATGTTATAGCTTCCAAACATCGTAACTTCGAAATTTTGAGGCTTCCAAACTAAATAGCTTCATAATGTTAAAGGTTCCACTTATAACTTCAAAATGATGCAACTTCCAAACCAGCTAGCTAATGGACTTCCAAACTCTTCAAAACATTAACATGCCAAATTAGTTAATATGCATTCTCCTTTTTCCTCAGAGGATGACTAAGAGAAAGATGCTATTTATATATTCAGGAACTGGTTGCTACATGCCTGCAACGAAAAGGCCAACATGCTAGTGCCATTCAAGTTCTCAACAGCCTTTGAAGCTCCCAGAATCATCCTATAGTTCACAATTATGCACACTCTTATGTTCATTTCTTGTATTTTAGCTACCCTCAGAAAAGTTATCAAGTTCAGTTATATTTGGAACAAAATATAGGTTCTGATGGCATGTTTTTTCACTAGTCATGATAAACTGCGCAGCTTTTAGATACTCCAAAGAGCCCGGTTTCCCAAGTAGCTAGATCAAAATAGTCCTATGCGATTATCCCTTGAGAAAAAATACTTCCGAATGTGCTCCTAAAGTCTGTCTTTTGTGGCTGCGACATTATCCGTTCATGTTATAGCCCGACGCGCGGACTTATGGAACGCCAAACGTAACAAAAATCGTCGACTCTATTCGGTACCGAACAACGGTATTTGGTGCCCAAATTAGTTAGTCCCATATGGACCGGCAAACGTTTTAGTCTCGTGCATGCCTAGACCCCGCCCCCTCATTCCGCGCGCGCTAGTCTCGTGCCCGCCCAGGCGACCCCGCCCTCTAAACCCTGCATGCAGTGTAGCTATTGAGCACAATTTTTGGAAACCAATAGCACAACTTGGAAGTGGTACAATTTGGTAGTAATACAATTTGGAAGTGGTACAATTTGGAAGTGAGAAGTAGCACAATTTGGAAGTGCGCACGGCCCCAATGGGCTTCCGTAAATCGTTTAGTCTTTCCGTATTTAGAGAACGATTTCTTTCCAAAAATAGAGTAAGAGATCGACTTAGAGATCGATTTTTGACAGGCAGAGTGCCCTTACTTTTGGCGGAAACGACGTTCCGTAATTGCGTCTGTGCGCTGGCGTGACGACTGCTATTAGCGTGACGACGTGACTGAGCTTTCAGACGACTATCTTGGTAGGTAGCTAAGTCCGCTTCGTCTGCCAAAAGACAAAAGGCAAATATTCGCTCTTCTATAAGGAATAGGCTCTGGTAAGAGAAATTGAGCTAATGCGGCAGATAACTCTTCTCTTGATTGGACTCTTGATACAAGGATGGATACTTGAAATTGCTCTTTCAGCCAACTACACAAGGCAAATATGTACTGGAGAGCCAGCTCTACAACCACTGTCATTTCATTCCTGTCCCAATGAATCTGCAACATTCACATGTAGCGACAGCAAGGTGTCATTCCTTACATGGAAGGTGGAACATTATACACCGAGTGATGGTCATCTGTCTTATGCTGCTAAACTATTAAAGGCGGACACAGAACTGCTTACATTGAATAGTACCGACAATGTATTCCACTCAACTCTAGTGTTCGATCAAATTGATGAGAATTTTGCAAACATGACATCAACTCTAACAGTGTCAACGTCTGGCGTGAGAAACGGGACAAATGTCACTTGTACCACTTTAGTTGGGATTGATGAGTGCAACATGATGGCTACCATCTATGTTACAGGTTGGTGAGCAGAACCAGAAGTAGGCTTTGGGTAATCTTGTGATGCATTATTCATCTTTTTCAGATGTGCCTAAATCTATTAAAGCAGAAGGTGTTGTAAACCAAGAGAAGGAGACGTACTTCATGGCTGTACTTGAGCTAGGAGATATGTTTGATGGAGGAGGAGTTCCAATTATTCACTACATTATTCAAGTGGACAACGGCACACAGTTGGAAACTCCAGGCCCCACTTACAGTTTTGACATCATGTACAATACTACACTGTCAGTGAACATCTCAGCCCACAACTGTGCAGGATACAGTGATCCCTTTCCACTTGAGATACAGTATGATCAAGGTTTGGTGTAGCTAGCTAGCTATGTGATTCTTGGCTCATTATTAAACTTTACAAGTTGTATTCACAGATAATAATGAAGAGGTGACACCTACCCATCACGGCCGAAATGGTGACCTTTGCTGTTCAATGTCAGAGCTAGCAGGTCTTTTTGGAATTTGGGTCTTCCTCCTGATTGTAACAACACTGGTGACAGCGTTGTCTTTATACCTTATTCGAAAACACAGTTAGTCGATGAGACTATTGATTCAAACCTTGTCTGTAATGATGTATTAAAAAGAAATCTAACCATTTCTTAAATTCGTAGGTGCTACTAAAAACAGACAGCTGCAGGAAAAGTGTGATGTGGTGGAGAACTCTGCTTATGGTGTCCATGTTCAAGGCTCAGCTGGTGATAGACTGGAGCCAGACTACAACATGGAGAACAACCCACTGTATGAGATGAGGATACTGTCAAATGAGGGACACTCACACAAGACACAAACACCAGCTCCAGTCCCTGTGTATGAGACTGTTGACATTGTGGCTGAAAAATAGACGGAAATGTTAGCATGTTTATTCTTTTAGGGGTACACACAAGCATAGAATGGTTGTTTTCGACTTTCGTGTTTTGACGAGCAATCCTAAAGTTGACTAGTTTACATGCGCGAGATGTTCACTGCTCAAAATGCAAACCCTCGGCGAACTGCGCAAGCGCGGTACCGCTAAATATGGGCGAGGGGCTATGAGGCGTTTACTTCTGAAAAAGGCTCGCGACAGTAGTAGATAGCATGCGTGAGTTGATACACGCCCTTTGTTGTGAATTCTTGTGCCTTCAAGATACACAGAGCGAGCGGACCCGGTCGGGGTAAGACTGTGCTGATTAGCATATTGGCTTTTTGACTTGGTTTTCACGCCATAACTCTCGAACGCAGCACTTTTGACGAAAGTTTAAAATGAAGCAAGTGTAGCGCTGAACTCGTTGGTGTCGTAATTTGGTCGGTCTGTTGCGCGGGTGGCGGAAAACGTGGTAACAGACAAACAGACGGACGGACGGACGGACGGACGGACGGACGGACGGACGCAAACCCTCAGCGAACTGCTGCGCAAGCGCGATACTGCTAATTGATGGGATGGGCCGTTGTATGCGTAGTGTGCGTTTACACGTGGTCTATTTAGATTTGGTTTTGTTATTTAGAGTACTGAATACTTGCTTGACTCGGCGACGACAACGGGTTCGGTCTCGTCACCTTCTCCTGAATTTGCTGCTGACTCAGCGGTGGCCATTTTCTGCGCAGATGTCATGTGTCTGAGCACTCCGTGAGCCAGCGCCAGCAAACATTACATATTAAAAGGAAAACGAGCACAATTCGCCGATGCCTACTTAGTGACAGGTCGGACTACGAAGACGTCAAAACCAGGCGTCTTAGCGAATAAGAGACCTTATTGCGCATTCAGCATCAAAGCATTCTTTACATACCATTTTCTAATTATGTACAATCGGTATATAGCGGTTTACGCTTGCCTGGTTTTGAGCAAGTACCGCTCGACGCACAGGTCTTTGGCCCGAATTTCTGTGTGGAGATGCACCAACCTTCGCCCTTCAACCACAGCAAGTTAGTAGCCGCGTGTGTTATGGTTCAATTGCTGCACAGAATCTGGGTAGGTGCAGTGTTGTTGGTGCCATTTCAGCTTACTGATTATACATACAATGTTGGTACTTGAAAATGTAAACAGATTTTGTTTGCAGTAAATAGAGGTTTTGTGAGCATGATGCCAACATAAATGTCAAAAACTCCATTAAACTAGTCATTACCCCTCATCCTTTCTCTCTGGAGCTGTATGACAAAGAAAATAGAAACTTTATGCACTTTTATTGTGACTTGGCGTGGGCGAATAAAAGGAACCGCACACGCTTTATTTCCCGGTTTGTAGTGTGCATTCAATATGACCTCCTAGGCCAGCGTTTAGGGGTCTCACCTGCGGACTCAATTCTTCACCTCTTCCAGCGCTGCTCTGTCTCTCTCTGGCGTGTGAATGCCGCTCTTTGGCACCATCAATTCCCTAAAGGCCCCTTCTATTGACAGTATTAATTAAGTTTTTCTTTTTGTTTTGTTTTGTGTTTTTTGTCTGTTTTGTATTGCATTTTTTCCCTTTTATTTACTGTATTTTTCTCCCTATTCCTCATTTCCTTTTTGTTCAGTAATCCAAAAAAATCCCAATATTGAACGCTCACTAAAAACCACAGCTTAAAAATACACCCCTTCATTCAGCTATCTCTTCTACACTCTTGCTTTTGCCGGACTTTGCCCGGGTAATCATTATGTGCATGCTAGGCATTCAAAGCATTCAACAACCTTGGGCTGCAGTTGCTAACCCACCAGTCAAACAGCCCAGCGACCTATGAAACGAGTTTTTCTGAGCGAGAAAGAGCCACTATCACGATCTTGTTCGATTGCGGTAGCCTCGAGAACAGAACTCATTTGAGAAGCTATAGTGTTCACATGCACATGGGAAGTATGCTATACCATCACATTTTTCTCGCTGGAGGTCAACAACTGCTACAAAGTCCCAATAAAACACATGTCCGTCCTATTGTTCTATACATGACTTAATACGGGAACTTGGGGTGTGGTTGGGATACTCATACAGCATGAGGCGCACGTTCCCGTAAATTACGTATAGACTCTAAACGCACATTATCTTAGGGAATGTTTGGAAGATGGCTAGTGGCTCAATAAAAGTGGTAATAGCTAGGTGAACTGCGGCAGATAACTCTTCTCTGATGGACTCTTGCTTACAGGACTGATACTTCGAAATGCTCTTCTCAGCAACTACACAAGCGCAAATATGTACTGGAGAGCCAGCTCTACAACCACTGTCATTCTTCCGTCCAATGAATCTGCAACATTCACATGTAGCGACAGCACGGTGTCATTCCTTACAATGGAAGGTGGAACATTATACACCGAGTGATGGTCATCTGTTCTTATGCTGCGCTAAACTATAAAGGCGACACAGAACTGCTTACATGAATCAGTACCGACATGTATTCCACTCAACTCTTGTGTCGATCAATTGATGAGAATTTTGCCAACATGACATCAACTCTCTACAGTGTCAACGTTCTGTGGACGTGAGAAAGGGGACAAAGTCACTTGTACCACGTTAGTTTGATTGATGAGTGCAACATGAGGCCTACCACTCATGTTACGGTTAGTGAGCAGACCAGAGGTAGGCTTTGCGGTAATCTGTGCTGCATCATTCATCCTTTTCAGATGTTCCTAAATCTATTAAAGCAGAAGGTGTTGTAAACCAAGAGAAGGAGACGTACTTCATGGCTGTACTTGAGCTAGGAGATATGTTTGATGGAGGAGGAGTTCCAATTATTCACTACATTATTCAAGTGGACAACGGCACACAGTTGGAAACTCCAGGTCCCACTTACAGTTTTGACATCATGTACAATACTACACTGTCAGTGAACATCTCAGCCCACAACTGTGCAGGATACAGTGATCCCTTTCCACTTGAGATACAATATGATCAAGGTTTGGTGTAGCTAGATAGCTACCTGATTCTCTGCTCATTATTAAACTTTATTCACAGAAAATAACAAAGAGAATGTGACACCTACCCCTGACGGCTCTAATGGTGGCCTTCGCCATTCAGTGTTGGAGCTAGCAGGTCTTATTACAATTGGGGTCTTCCTCCTGATTGTAACAACACTGGTGATAGTGTCGTCTTTACACCTTATTCGAAAACACAGTTAGTTGATGAGAGTATTGATTCTAAACTTGTCTGTAATAATTTATTAACAGGGTCAAAAAGAAATCTCACCATTTCTACAAATATCAGGTAGCTGTATATACCTAAAACCTCTGGCTTTTAATAATGAATGATTCTGAATGGGTGAACAGTAGGGCTAATGCTAGGATTGACCTGCACAGCAATAATGGAACCCCAGCACCAACCCCAACACCTGTGGAATACTCCTATATCCCGGTACGAGAGTAGTTTACTGTCTATCTTAAGAGGGAGTTGCTGACTTGTTCTGCTGTTATGATCCCACAAGTTACAATTATTATCTAAACTTTATTTTTCCACAAGGCTAGGTTGTTTTTGGTACCATCCAGCAACCACACGTGATATTCCGTGGGCTACTATATATTCGCGTGGTAGAAAGACACTATTACAGCAATAGGTCTAAGTCTAAATCGTCATAAAAGGGGAGAGATTATATCATTTCTGTTACAATGAAAAGCACTAAAGTGCAAACTCTCGGCGGTAAACTAGCGAGTTGTAGCATCGCTGTATGCTGGGCCGTGTGTCATCGACGGAGCCAGTAACACGGGTCCCACCGTAACACAGGGTAGATAGTTGCATTAGCGGTTAGAGCAATAGCTCAGGTGTTTCAGAGGCTGTCATATTTGCTTTATTCAATCTATCTGCTCTGTGTTTCAATGCTCTCGCCAGACGTTGTATAGATGGGAAGGCAAGGCCGCAACCACAAACTGCTCGCCACCTGAACTATTATGCTACATTGCGAACATACCTTACTCAGCATGTTTATCGTTTATCCATAGGGAACAGAGATCAAAACTGAGTGGATCGTATATACAACCAACGTGGCTTAGCGCATGCTCCGGCAATTAATTGACATGACGCGTGCGCGCTATATAACCTGCAGGAGAGGGCGCGTGCGCGATCGACCGCGCGTTGGCTTTTTCGCTTGTTTTCACGCCATATCTCTGGAACGCAGTCGTTTCGGGGAAATCGCCACGTTAATATCAATCTTCTCGTCGTTCACAACCCGTTGGTGCCACTCATTGGCCGCCTCGTAGCCTGTAGTGCT